>VMKM01002929.1:0-52510 GCA_008360985.2 Macquaria ambigua
TTGGCACCGGTTTTGCCTCTCTGTATTTGTTTATTTGGACTGCGTGGGAGGAATCTATCTAGCTCACATCTCGCTGAAGAAAAAAAAAAGAAAAAAAACAGAATGTATCAAGTATTGTATCCTGGAAACCTGGTCCTCCTATCTTCAATTCACATCATGCGCCTGTAGTAGGGAGAGTTATACTTTAGAGGATAATCCTGTCTCATGTCATGTTTCCCCCCCACTGCTAGTGAAGGATAATGCTGTTTAAATGTATACCCTTGCAGAGGACAAAAGCTTTTCACTCTTTTTGCGCTTTGCTGGACATGTGTTGTATCTGAGATGAGATAGTTAATGATTCGTGTCAATAAAACAGAGAAATCTGATGCTCGGATTGTTGCCTTAAAAAGCTACAAGCTGCCATGTGACAGCACACTTAGTGCATGACTGTTGACTGATGGAACTAATGCTCTTATTTCCTGCCTTTGGGGTTATCCTTCATTAAGACTGCACAGAGAAAACACTCTGTTCTTTTGTTGAGTTGCTGGAAAAGAGTATTTAGCATTTACAGACCCTGTCACATTTTTAGAAGTCTTAAATTCTTTCTCTTACAAATGAAACGTTGAATTCATAAGAAATAAAATGCACTGTTGCTCAGTTCACTACACTGATGTTCACTAGCTTATAGTGGCTAATGTTAGCTAGCTAAATGTTAGCAACCTTAAAGGGAAACCCTGGTATTTTTAAACCTGGGCCCTATTTTGAAATTACTAATACTTAACAAAAGTTTTGGAAGTGGTCCAATAGATCACCTCCACCAGCTGCAACGTAATCCTTGCAGGCAATTGCACCCGTGAAAAGTTTGTCCACTAAAAGTGCTTGTTTTTGCCACTGACAGGCTCAGATTGTTATTCAAAGTGTCTGACAACATTTTGGAAAGGATCCCTATAGAGACAGACCGTTTTGTTCAGAGCCAGACTTTTCCTTAAAGCTGGGGTAGGCAAAATCTGTGCAACCTAGGCAAAACCTTCCGCCTCTCTCTCTGGTGCCTCGTATCACTCCGCTAAGCCCCTCCCATCAAACCCACAATTTCGACCGGCAGCAGAAGGAATCAGTTCCCCTGCGAAACCGTATCCCTCATAGGGCTCACTCTCCACGGTGTGAGCCTCACCGAGACCGCGGTCCCTCCCGCCGCGACTTGTCTTCTCAAAGACGCCCCTCCAGCGCTTCATGGCAGCAGAGCAGAGTGCCCCAGGCTTCAGAGGTGCAACACCGTCCAGCAGCGGGGTGAGAGGCTAGTACACCACACACACGCCACTGTCCCCCGTCAAACGTTATTCCCCACTGTTTGTCATCATGCCACTCGTCGTTACAAGTGCCATGGCATTGAATGAGGCTCCGTGTGAAGCCGGGACGTGTTGTTTTGTACTATACGCCGCTGTAGGCAAAGGAGGTATTGGAAATTTATCACAAGTTGCAGGACTTTTGGCAGGGTTTTCCCCGTCTGAAGGGACGTGTACGCGCTTCTGCTCTTGTAGCTTAGCTAATACGAACGCACTGTCTCTCTGAAATAACCTGTGATTTGCTAAAGTCTACCGTTACGGGCTAGATTTTCTGAAGCCTGAAAGGTTTGCTCTCAGACCACTTGAATTACAATATGCTGCACGGTTAACATGGCATTTTTGCCCAATTACGGCAAAAGAAAACTGCCTACCCAACCTTTAAGCGAGACTTTCTGTTTCTGGTTAAACAAAAAGGATCTTATTCTTTAAAAAAACGAACGGTATGTCTCTGTATGGACACTTTGAATATCTTCGAATAACAGTGGACGTACTTTTCTTGGATTACGTTGCAGCCATTGCAGCCCGTTTGCAGATGCCGACGGAGGCGATCTACTGGACCAACTCCAAATCTTTTGGTAACTATTAGTCATTTAGACCCCAAATTTTGTAAAAAATACTGCCAAGGTTTAAAAATACCTGAGTTTCCCTTTAAGCTTTGCCACTTTGGCCACAGTGGCTCCTGTTCAGTAGAAGTTGCATAGGCTCGCTTTAAGGTTTTAAAAATACATGAAACATCTGACCTATTAGCTTTTTATTGTCATTATTTGCTTCTGTCGCCTTGATAACCACAGTGGCAACATTTGAAACTGATCGCTAGATATCAAATACTTTTTAGGTTTTATTGGTTGCTAAACATTTCTTTTAAATTACAAAGATTTTAGCTGTCACTGTCTGACAGTGTTATAACTAGAATAACTCCTATTTGTGTTTCTTTTCCATCACTTGACATTTCTTTTGTTTGCATTGTGATGTCTTCTTATTAATGCAAAACGGTCCATTTTCTGTTCACTCATCAATTTTCTCTCATTCTTTGTTCTCTACTCCAATTCACTTACCGCTACTGCCACCCTTTTTTTTCCTCCCTTATCCTCCAGCCTGTCTATCTTTCCCGCTCTTTGTTGCTCCCACTCCCTCACTGCCTCTTAGTCCCTCTGATGTTTCAATCGATGAATAAATGATTGCTTCTATTTTCACTCCGAGTGCTTGGCCAACACATGCTGCTTTGCTCCCCAGAAAGAGTTAGAGATGGGATTTGGAAGACAGACAGACAGAAAAAAAACCAGAGAGAGAAACATGTTCGGCGGAAGGTCTCGCAGCGTATGACACGAAGAGCTGTCAGTCAGGAGCTGAATATATTTGCATCTTTAAGCGGGTACTGGCGTGTCAAGAGACATAGCAGCGCTCCCTCTAGTCCCAGTTCCATCACCCCCAACACACACGCAAACTCCTGTGAACCTGACAGTTGCATTTCATTTCATCATTTTGCACGTTGGCTCTCTCTTTTCATTTCTGCACCAATGTCTTGCTTACTCCAGACTTAAATAGGTGCAGTAGGTTGATTACCTTGTGCATACTTTGCCCTCTAAATGCCACAACTACTGCAGCAGCACTTCTGGGAGTAAAGGACAGACACAGTGAGAGGTTTGACCTTGCTCGGGCCAGCTGTAAGGTGCATCATTCCCCCAAGGACAAAACCACTTATCAGTGATAGAAAGCTAGTGCGTACGTGCCAACAAGAGGCTTGCAAAAAATGTTGCATAGAACTGCAGTTTACTCTTTACATTACTGCACAAAATTTGATGGCATGTTGTCATGATTATAAACTTTATCCCCTCGCCATATTACATAATTTACCTTTGCAACTAACTCTCAGGACAGTGTCTCTATGGCCTCTTTGAAGGTTGAGTTGTGTAGCCTTGAAAACTGACTGTCAGATCCCTATTAAAGCTGACACAAACAGCTAATTGATATTCAACTCAATGTGATTCCTTTGTGCAGCTGGCTTTGCAGCTTAAGAAGTGAGAGAAGTTGCTACAAATCTGTGTAAAGTTATGTAACATGGCAAGAGGAAATGCATCAAAAAAGACGACGACATAGACCAAAAACTGCATGAGGAAGAGTGATCATAAACACACTTGACAGGATATTTACCTGGCAACATATGAAGCAGAGCGTTAGTCCAAGCAGAGCACTGAAGTTGTGCTTGCATTAGCTGATTGATTGGCATCAGCTGCTTCACTCGTGCTTCACCATCAGCGGCTCATTCAGCTGACTAGTAACATCTAATCATATATTCATACAGGTGAACAACCTGTATAAATATAACCTGACACTTCTCATGCAAATGCTGTTTGCTGCTGCAAATCCCTCCACCAAAACAACATATTTTGATAATTTAGACTTGACTAAATCAAATAGCCTCTGACTGAACTAATGCCCAAAAACTTAACACCTCTGACTGTCTCAAAAAATACTGACCACTATGAGCTTTACCAGATTGGTTACTTGCATGCACATACTGTAGGCACACACATGCATGCAAATATCTGCACGTCTTTTGCCAGGTCAGATTAAGTTGAGATTAATTTCGTGACATGAATGCTCTATTCAGAGACCTGCATGATGTTAGTGCCAAGTACTTGTCTTGAAAAGAAAAGGTCAGACCAATCTGTAAATTGCAGAATTTCAGTGATACTGCTGCAATATTAAAACTATCCCAAACTTCCAATACAAAGTGCAGTTTCATTTCATTTCTGTCATTTCAACCAGAAGTTGCAGACACACTTGATTTGGTTTCTCCCTAAAGTTCTGCAATCCACCAAATGGTTAAAGTTTCATTTAAGATATAAAAACCTGATTAATCCCTAACTGTCAAGAGAACCAAAGCAGTAATAACATTTCCACGGCCTAGGACCTGCCCCGCACTCAAGCAATTACTGTGAGCCCTTTCAAATTTAATGCAAGATGACACATACCGACCGTTTCTCAAACACACTCTTTTTTTTTTTACTGTTCCATTATGAACTTTTCGATTCAGATTCATCACACTGGCAGGGGAACAAAACAGAAATAAAGCCTAGGTCTCACGTTTTCATCGTAGCTGGGAGCAATCTCCAAGCTAAAACTATTACAAGCCCGGTGTGGTTTGGAATAACAGGCAATAATAAATCAATAGAACCATAAAGAATAGGACTGAGAGGGAAAAACAACAGCAATAAAGACAATTCATTTTAATTATGGCGCAATAAAAAGGCAAAGTAAAAAGAACTCAGATGTCCCCTTTGCGATTCTCAGTGCACTGGTTTCGTTTACAATTGTGTCCTTGTCAGCAATTCAAACAGCTGCTCTGTAACAAAATGTCTCCTTAATTAGCGTTTTCTTTAATGCACTGTTCTCACAAGGGTTTGTGCATGCAAACACACACAGCTGTATGTACTATATAGACACCACACCGACGCCAAACTCAATCATCTAACTGTGGACAATAAGATCACAATCATGTTTCCTGCAAAATGCATTTACTAGTTTGCTTTGCCAAAACATTTTGGACGAAACGTAAATGCTGCCTGGTTTACAGCCACTGGCAACATGTTTGTCCAATACAGGAAGCGTGACATTCTTACACAGCACAGAAGTCACAGGTTGGCAGTCAGGGTGGATGGTTGGGCATACAAAGCACATACACCGATCAGCCATAACAATATGACCACTGACAGGTGAAGTGATGAACATTGATTATCTCGTTACAATGTCAAAACACCTGTCAGTGGGTGGGATATATTAGGCAGCAAGTGAACGTTTTGTCCTCGAAGTCCATGTGTTGGAAGCAGGAAAAATGGGCAAGCGTAAGAATGTGAGCGACTTTGACAAGGACCAAATTGTGATGGCAAGACGACTGGATCAGAGCATCTCCAAAACTGCAGCTCTTGTGGGGTGTTCCCGGTCTGCAGTGGTCAGTACCTACCAAAAGTGGTCCAAGGAAGGAAAACCAGTGAACCAGCGACAGGGTCATGGGCGGCCAAGCCTCCCTGATGCGCGTGGGGAGCGAAGGCTGGCCCGTGTGGTCCGATCCAGCAGAAGAGCTACTGTAGCTCAAACTGCTGAAAAAGTTGATGCTGGTTCTGATAGAAAGGTGTCAGAACACACAGTGCATCGCAGTTTGTTGTGTATGGGGCTGCGTAGCCGCAGACCGGTCAGGGTGCCCATGCTGACCCCTGTCCACCTTCAGAGGTCTAGTGGAGTCCATGCCTCAACGGGTCAGGGCTGTTTTGGCAGCAAAAGGGGGACTTACACAATATTAGGCAGGTGGTCATAATGTTATGGCTGATCAGTGTACTTTGACACCAGAGGCTGAGATTTGCGTCCCCATATTGTTAGGTTTAGATTACTGAAGCACTTGGTTGGAAGCACTACATATTGGTGGTAAGCAAGGGTTGAGCTCTGCTTTAAAAAACTGTCCTTTGTTTGTTGTCTTCCCTTGGTAGTCAGGGAAAGACTTACAGTGCAGCAAGGGAGGACTCACACACGGAGCAAAAAAGGAATTCAGATTAGAGTCTGGATTTTAAATACTTCTATTTGATACATTGCAGGGCTGTACAGGCAGAGAACAAATGTGCAAAAGTGCAAACATTTCAGAACATGTTGGACTTTCCTCACTGCAAAATGAGGCATGCATGATGAGTCACCTTATATGTGGGTTACTCTACAGGTGCACCTAGTCAGTGATCTAGGGATTTATTGAACACACATGAAGCCAATCGCCAGCAGGTCAAGTCATTACAAACACATTAGGATAATATAATTCCATAGCACTGACACACAATCATACACATACTGATATACATACACATACAAATGTTAACTTGTGCACTGGGAATGGGACCCACTGGTATAAAAAGACATTAAGATAAAGTCACAGAAAACAGCTCATATCTGGTTCTTCATTTAAGCCATCTGGGGTTTAGTTACATATTGAAAATGTCAACATGTCCCTCTCTTATGTCTGAAGTTAGTGTTGATGACTTTTTCAATAATCAAACCTGCATTAACTGGCTTTTTGGTAACTTGGGGGCAGCGTAAACAAGCTGTAAACACAACACTGACATTTTATCACCTAAGTTCATACTGCTAACTTGTTAGCAAACAGTTGCTTATTTACACATCCAGCAGACATGCAGGAGTCGGGTTCTGGGCCATGTGACGAATGTAAATTCAATATTCACCCTTCTTTTATCTCTGTTTTGGTCTCCACCAACTCCTGAGGGAAATATCTGTCTCTTTAGCTGCTAAATGCTTCAATGTTCACTAGTTGATAACTTCTGTCTGCGGTTTGATGCTGGGCACGTAGTGCACAGTGGCTTTTGTTTTTTAAGAGTTTTATTTGCCTGTTGCAACTGAAAATGACTAATGATTAGATTGGTGAGATTGAACCAAAACAGTAAAGTTGTGGGAAACCAAAACAATGAGCTGAAAGACGCTACAACACCCCATAGAGCTGAGCGGAACAGCATCATCAAGTGATGATTTGTGGGTTAATTACTACAAGCGACCCCTTATACATACAAGTATTTGATTCATTGTTAATATAAAAATATGGATTATAGCAGCTTTAACCAAGACCTCAGTCTTTCCCCTTACTTAACCAAGTGCTTTGAGTTGCTTTAACATAGCTCCTGGCAGCTATAGCATGATCTGATGATATTTCATGGCTGTTTGTAGGGAAATAAATTAAATACAATCACGGTGAATATTTTGCAGATAAGTTCAGTTTGAATATTTCTCATTATGCCAATAAAAATGTGCAGTAATCTGTGAAAAACGAGTATGACTGATCATAAAGAAGCACCCGCACTCACTCATATGCTCAGCACATGAACAGAAACTACTCTACCCATCAGGTTTTTTTTTTTTTTTTTGGATCTTCCAGACCGAGAAAAGAGTCTGCTTTGAACCTTTAAACCCCTGACTGCCTGTGGGCTTACTGAGGACTAATGAGCAAAGCACTGTTCATGTTTCCCACCATTTCTATATCTCAGTGAAAAGGCTTTGGGCAATGTGTGTTTGTGTATTTATGGGTGCATAATTTGTTTATATATGCAAGTGTTATCATGTGCTCTTCATAGTGTGTAACTAACCATAACTGTGCTTCACCAAGCATACAGTACTCTTGCTTTCACACTTAAGTGGCCGCATGTAGCGATGACAATATGGGTGGTCTTTTGCCAAGGGTCAAGCCTTATGTGTGTGCGCGTGCAACATGTGTACTTGCACATGCGTGTGTATTAGCGTGTGGGTATGTATTACTTACAAGCTGTGGTGACAAAATGTGTGCCATCTGTGCACACGGGAGATTTCACACTCTTGTTCATGTTTGACGTGCCAGTATTCTCATCAGGGACACTGGCCAATCATTGCAGGGAAGCAAAGAGCAACAAGCTCCGGCCTGTTAGCCAGTCACATGTTCACCACACTGATTTTCAATAAGATATGGTCTCCACATGGGGAGAAAGTGTTGTTGTGCTTAATATATGTTTGTGTTAGATTTTAGTCCACTGGACATATTGATTTTTCCAGCCTGAAAATGTTCTAACAGCTAAACAATAGGTGCTTTTTCATCTTAGGAAATGTAGTTTCTCTTCTTTTGCGCGCAAGCAAAGTGTATCAACATCTTGGGTAAGTAGATAAGGAATGTCATTCAGATTTGTCTTTTGTAACAAAATCTGTGAGCAGTGACTGAAATTTTGAGATTAGGATCTTCAGTGACTTTAAATTAGTCTTCTGTGAGGTGTGATCCTCTAGAGTAGCCTGTGAGTGGTGACTCATGGGTTCTGATTCAGTACAAGCATTTCTAATCCCTGCTTCCAGATGATTTGAGGACAGGCCGCGACGGAACAATGAATTATTTAGTATCAGCTGTTCACCTGGAATGAAACCAAGCGACAAAATCAAAACAGTGTGGGTGATTGAAATTAAAGAGTGGCGTTGACAAAGAACAATCTCCCTTCCTCACTTGTTTCAGAGCCTATCACAGAGACTCACATATTTTTAAAATCACCACCTGCCTCTGATAATGGACTTCAAATGGAGCTACACAGATTGCTCACCTGTGGAGAGACTCATTACAGCAGTGTGTCTTACCTGATTTGTGACTGTCTGGCGACTCCACCTTAAGATGTCAATATCACAATTACTTTAATACCGTAAGGGCCTGCTCACATAGAATGCCTAGCTATTGTCAAATGTCTCCAATTTGGAAACTAATTCAGCGCTGTGTCCATCCATTTTACTCCGCTGCTGTTCTGCAGGAGTCCTGTCAGCGCAGCCTGATTACTCTGTTTCACCTGACACCTCAAGCCTCGACAGAAGCAGTGAGAACTGCATTAGATGTAACCGGATCAATACCTCCAGACAATTTTCCCCCTTTGCACCCATTGACGCATAATTATGCGCTAGACCTCTCCACCTCAATCACATGTACAGTCTCTGACCTGCACTCACACGCATAAACACCTCACGCCGCTCTTTCTCATCTCTCGTAGAATCGTAATCGTGTTGCTTGTCTCCGTCACCGACTCCCACCCACCCCCGCCACATTTTATCTCTCGCCGTCTCTGCGTCAGTCATCAAGAATGCAAATTGGGAGTGACAGAGCAATCGTGAATTCCATCACAGAGAGATAGAGTGAAACAGCTTGGCCCAGAGCTATAGGAGAAAGTCGACCGAGTGATAGTGATTGAACTCTTTGGTATCTGTGGCGGTGTGTCAGTTTGTGTGCATGTTTCGTGATGGGTGTCATCTATAAATCTCTAAAAAGAAATCAGGGTATAAATCTCAGATTTGCCTCCAAATCATGATGAACATCAATCCTTATTCTAACATTATGATACATGATGCACAGTAAATCAATCTGAAATTAGATATACAGAGCAGTGCAGGTTAATACTTATCTACTGATGCCTGAACATCAATCAGCATTGACAGATGAACTAATCCTAAACCAATTTCACATTCCAGCCTAAATCCCACTGATCCCTATACATACATCTGTGCAAATGCACATGCGGAAATTGGGACATCCACATGTACTTAGGCGTGTATGTGTGCTGCGTTTAGAGATACTGTGATGCAGTTTTAAAACCCTGCAACATCCACACACTGCTTAACGCAACCCTATACGGCTCTCCCCACCCCCATCTCTGCCCCCAGGTGCACTAAGGCAGAGAGCAGAATGGAGCAAAGCCGTGTGCGGTGACAGTGACATCCATCGCATGCAATGAATAATCAATGAACACCATCTGGTGCATACAACAGGGGAGCACAGCTCCAATCGTTTACTCCAGGATGCCTCTCTCTCTCTGTCTCTCTCCCTCTCTCTCTCTCTCTGTCCCACACAGCGTCTCACTTTTCCACCACCTCTCTCACCTGTTCTCTCATTCTCCCTTTCCCACTTTTCCCACACATATTACCGCTACGCAGCTACTGTCTCGCTTTCTTTCATCGTCTTTTTCCCCATCTACATCTCAATGCCCTGTCCTGTCCCCCCCCAACCCCCCACCCCCCACCACCACCACCACTCCCCATGCTCCTCAGTGGCCTCTGTGACAGGGTAGTCATGGTATCCCTCATTCTAATTCAGCGGTACAATTCCCAGGCAGCTAATAAGGTGACCTGTTGCCCTTTGAAGGACATCCGCTTTTATGATTCATAGTAACTGAATAGCTTATTAGAGTGGTCTAAAAGTTCTGTAAAAGCAATCCAATTACATAATCTAAAGGGCACCTGGTTTAGGAAAACAATTTCTTACACAGAACAACAGAACAAAGGTCTGACTACTCTAAACATTTGCTTATTAGCTTCAGAAATTTAGCAATAATACCGGTACTACCAGCCTTCACTTTCTAGGTAGATTTGCATTTTACATTTGCATCAGATGCTGTCTGACCTCAGACTTAAATGCAGCTACTGTATCTAGAGTAGCTGTCTGGGCAGGTCTATAACTCCTTTCTGGCTCAGAACTCTATTTAGCCCCCTGTATTTCATCCAGAACTGCTGTCTTGACTTGCCATCAGCTTCCCTAAACCCTGTAATATCACCCATCCCTTCCATTTCCTCCCTGTGGAAGCCTCAAACTCAAAAACTGGCGTTCAAGTGATAAGTCGTGAGAACACCGCTGCTAGGCAACGGCAACATGGACGCCAAAAGACTCCTCATTGCTCTCTTGACATTCTTCGCTTCTTTCCAAGAAATGTTGACTTACTTTCTATTTATATCAAGATTTTCCTCAGACATATTCTAAAATTACGAAGAAAAACTCTATACGACTAAAATTACAATATATTAACTTAATATCCAACGAAAAATGAACTTAAAACGTCCTCAAACACGTCACAACTCATGAGCTTTCAGAAAATTTCTGCTTGTGAATACCACAAGAGGGGGGCGTTCATATGGACTCTTCTCGTAAACACGGTAATCACGACCCCATTTGAAGGCACCATATGTCACAGTAGCCACTGTAGCTACACACATAAAACATCTGCCACCGTTATCAATTGTAAACCTCATAAGAACAGTGAAAGAACGGAGAGCTTGACAGGCATAGCAACAGTAATAAAGCTTGGGTAGGGAGTAGCAAATGGTCAATTGATTATGTATTACCAAATCTACAATCATGGCTCAACCTTCACAGTGTTGCCCGCCACTTATTATGGATGGAGGTTTTTGCAATAAAGAGGGCTGCACATTGCAGAAAATGCTCCAAACTCTCAGTTCTCTGGTGTGTGACTAGACTGTCAAGGCAAGCTCCGGACAATATAGCATCAAATGTAATTTCTGTCAGTTTCATTAAGTTCAATATTGTCTCTGAAATGCTGAGCAAGCGTGAACAACTGGCTGAAGGTATCACTTGACCATCCCTTTGGCTTAGGTAGAAATCCAATAAAGTGTTCAATCAACATTCTTATTGTTTAGACCAAAACATATCTACTAATGTAATGCGTGTTATTCATTTTAGATTAACTGACAAGTTTGCTATTGGTATTGATTTAATTTTCTCAGCAGCATTTCATCAGTTTGGTTTGTGCTGTAAACGTACTGTAGCACAGGGGCTGTTTTAATTAAAGCTACAAGTGTTCTCTTAACAAGAAATGCTGGTGAGTGTTTTTATTATTGTAAGATAGTGGCCTACAATAAACACTTGTGCTCCTTTGGTCGGTGATATAGCCTCCTCTTCAGCTATAGCTGTGGGCACCTCAAGATTTCATCTTAGTTCCTATTTTGTTGCACAAGGTGTTCTACAAGGAGCCATTTAGATGTGTTAAAGCTCTATTCTTTTCAAGATAGAAGACCACTTAGGAAAGGTGCACAAATAAGAAAAAGAGAATTAGGGTTGGCTGGAGATATCAGACCAGTTGGAAGGATCAGTCTCCCAAATTGAAAGATGTGCAAAATGTGGGAGAGCAAGCAAAGACTTCATTAGCCCCCGGGCTGAAGGGAGAACTCTGCCAGCTACAGAAAAGTGCACTGAGAATTTCATGAAAGCTCATCAAGTCAGCATGCATAGAGAAGGCTTTCATTTCATCCTGGCACAGAACAGGTGTAAATTTAATTTACATTATGTAAAAAAATATGTTTTTGGCTTGTTAAAAAAGAGAGGGGGACTTGCAGCACAACTGAGATCTTTCGTGTAGGCTGTTTAATGTAAATACATGTAAATTACAGCCCTTTTATTTTGAAAGGGAAACTGCAACAGCCATACATCTAGTCTAATACATCTCATCTAATACATCTAGGCTTAAATAAAAAAAAAAACTAACTTATAATAGAAGTATAGATTTTTTTTTTTAACAACTCCACCCCTCTACTCTTTAAAAATGAAATTACCTTTCTCTATAAATCCTATTAGTTTACACTTAAATGCATCATGTTCTACCCCAAATCCTATTTCGCCAGTAAATACATCAGATAAAAAAGGCAAAATGTCCTTTTTTGCTTTTGCTTTTTTGTCCCATTATCTGAGAAATGTTTCCTCCTTTTCTTCACTGCCTCCTTCTTTCTTTCATGAGCCAGGAACTGATGTACCATCTTGCTGAAAACAAGCAACCACTTTGTTATCTCCTGTGTAGCAGGTCTACTAAAACATCGTGTTATCCTTTTAGGATGTATCTTCATGTCATGCTGGCCAAATACAAGCTGCTAAACCCAAATCAGTGTCAAGGTGACACATTAGTAACAACGAACCACAAGCATTTTTTGCTCGCAGTAAGGCCATATTCAGACCAAATCAAGCACTGCGGCGAAAACGGCAGTCCTCCCATTCATTTGAACGAGTGTAGTGCGTTTAGGCAGCGGCAGTGAGGGAAAAAAACGCAGCGGCCCTGTGGCAAAAAGTTAAAACAGAATCAACTGAAACGCAAACGACGTCACGCGCCAATCATGCCGACGGTCAGACCGGCAGACACCCAGGTGAAGGAGGACTTTGTTTACCATGTAGCATTGTAGCATTCCGCTGTCATCTGTAGAATTCTGCTGTTATCTTTAGCATTCCGCTCTTTACTGTAGCATTCCGCTGTCATCTGTAGAATTCTGCTGTTATCTTTAGCATTCCGCTCTTTACTGTAGCATTCCACTGTCATCTGTAGAATTCTGCTGTTTAATGAGCAACTGTGAAGATGGAAGAGAGACTGATCGATCGGCAGCGTGATGACTGTATGTCAGCTGTTCAATCCTGCCACGAGGGAGTACAAAGACATTAATCGCCGCTCAGTCGCTTGCCATTGGATTGCTCTTCAAGTTGGGACTGCTGGTCAGTATCTCCACAACGCCTGATTTGGTCTAAATACAGCCTAATGGTGCAGAGTTGGCATAGGCTCTGAGACTGTGGGCTGAATGATATCGCTAAAATGTGGACTCATGTCTACAGGTATGCAGAAGCTTACTTTGGGTGTTCTTACGTAAACTGAAGATTGAAACTAGAGACAGGATGTTTTTTGACTATAGTCTTTGTTGTAGCTCAGTAAAACAAAAGGCTATTGAACAGTTAGCAGACTTTTTAGTTCTGCAGTTGGCTATAGGGCTTGAACTAACTGCAGAGTCAGATGATGATGATAGCGGGAAGCAACGTTTCTATTTTTGTTCACTTCTAATGAGGAGTGAGGAAAATGGAGTGGAGTTTGAGATGGTTAGCAATGGTCACAATTCATTAGCTTGAAAATGAATGAATGAATAATCCAAGTCAATTTAATATGATGGGTTTGCCAACAGATCAAAGGAGATAAACACTTATTGCTGTATCTGGTTGACTGTCACAAACACTTTCTGTCTTCATTTGTAAACTGCACTTGACAGCATTGTGAAAGCGAGTTAACACAATGTTTGACTAGTTTTCTTAGACCAGTTTTCTATTAAGATTCAACCATTTACATATTTTAACTTAAAGCAACATTTTTCATTTTGAACCAAGAGATCGACAGGTTTCATAATTCACCGTATGACTTACAACAAATGGGCGGGCTCACAGCAGCATTTGAGTGTGTAATACATGACAAAGCTGTCCCTTTGTTTTTTGAACAGCAGCTAGTGCGTGCTGGTCTTCTGTTGTGTGCCAGGTACTCTCCCAGAGAGACGAGGCTTTGCCTTTAATTAATTTCCTGAATGATTGAGCACAGTTTAATAGTCATTTCCTAGCTGTCCAGTGGTGATAACGATGAAAGCAGCCAAAAGGGAGGGAGAGGTACTTCTATGAAAACTGTTCTATAAATTAACATTGACTGTATCAGTTCTGTGAGTTTTTGTAAACACCACTACGTAAAAGGGGATCCACTAAGCAGACAAGCACAGGATAAAACAATGGTAAAATGGTAAATAGAATCTAAAAATGTATAGCAAGTGTCAGCAGATCCAAATGTGTGACTTTACTGCAAACGTAGCCAACTGAAAAGGCAGAGCATGTCTTCTTATTGCTGCTGAGAAACTATGAATGTCACCCTGTGACCCGCTGAGATTTCTCTTTTGTATGGCAGAACTCCCAGAAAACACCAGGAGGGACTTGTCTTGCCCCAAAATTCACTGGGGCGAACTGCTGAGTTGTGCCTCCATTGGCCTGCGCAGACTGATCTGGCATGCAGCCCCTCAGTGGCTGGCACACACAAACCAAATATGGCTGGAAGACAGGAGAAGAAAAACAGTCCTTTGTGTTTAGTTAATCCCAAATGTCCCATTGGTCTGAAATGATTTCAGTTTGTGGTTCTTGGCTTGAGATTATGAGGGGAGGATTTCCAGCTCCCTCGCCATCTGATTACTTTATGTTCTCTCTGGAATGGAGCAATGCAGATGCCACCAGCTATACAAACACTACATCACAATGGGCCATCAATTACATTCACACAACACGTTAACTAGACAATAACATTTTTACTTTTACTTACAGAAACCTTATGCAACTTAAAAAAACAAAACAGACAAACCATTTCTTTCCAGTCACCATAAAATGAAGATATACTCTGCTTTTTAACTTCCTGTTCCACACTCCCTTTCAGTTGGTGCACTTTTATCCTTGTTTAATTAAAGGCAAGTTAAGGGACACCCCCCACTGCTCCCTGGGCTGAGAGCTGCCACTGCTGCCGACCTCTCTGTATAAGGAGGAAAAGGATGGCAACAGGGTGGTAGGTTGCTTTTAATTAGCTGGGTAGCACAAGGAATCAATTATTTATTTATTATAGATATTATAAGAAACCCCTCTGTTCTGGTGTACCTGGGATTCCTCTTTCTAAACTTCAATGCTAACTGAAGTGAGACAGTCAATGCCACCAACTGCTGTACTTTGGCAAACAAGCAGGGCCAGCAGAGATTGTGTTTGCAATTAGAAATGGACAGAAATGTTTTAAATGCACCATGCTACTGTCCAGTTTTATGGTCAAAATTTGCCTTATGCCACCATAAAGAATACCTTTGTTATGTGGAAGAAATATTGCATGGTCTAACTGCAGCCTTACCTAGAAAATTCAACTATCCAAAATTTTTCCACCAATAATTAAAGGGCATGTCATACCGTTTTTGAATCCTGTGTGTGTATAGATTTGTCTTTGTATTAACCTACACAATTAGTCCTCTGCAATAGAGTACTGCAGGGATGACGTATTTTTGTAGGCCAACCCGGAAGTTAGCATCTCCCTGGTTCCCTCAACAAAAGACCAATGGGTAAAAAGCTAACGTTAGGCTATAAACAAACCACACCACGGTCGCATGACTTCTGCGTCACCACCACTAAGCTTCCAACTTGTAATTTGAATTTGCACGCTTACCTCTTCTACAAAAGCCTATCGGAAAGTTTGAGTTAGAATAGTTTACGAGCACGAGTATAAACACAACGAGGCTGTAAAGGCGGACGAGTGAGTAGATGAGTTTCTGTGTTTGCCGTGATGGCGTTTAATGTCCTCGACAACCTCTGTAGTTTCATTTAGCCACTTGTTAGCAACTGCCTTTTTTAAGACACATAAAACCTTCAGAATTCATGTCATAGAACAAAACGTGAAAATCTCTTAAGCTTGTGTTAACCACAGAGCTTATTTCAAGCATCTGACTAAAAACCAATTCAAGAAACCCATTGACTTTGAGACGAGGGAACCGGAAGTGCAAAAATGCTAACTAATTTCTGGGTTTTAGGACTCATTCCTGCACCACCAATATATTTTTTTATTTTTTAATACAAAACATTATTTAAGGATTCAGCTGTACAGGTGCCCTCAAATTTAAAATTCACAATGATTTTGGGGATTATATTTTTTGGAATATGTGCCTGTTTACAATGTGCCACAGTAACAGTGGAAAGAAAGAGAAGAACTAGTGAGCGTGAAGAGCTGCAGACTGATGTATGAAAACTGAGACAACTCGCAGAGGACTCACACAGGAAATGAGCTGACGGGATGTACTATAACTAATGTTTGGCTGCTTTCCGATTAGTTCCCACTTTCCATGAATACTCTGGTGCAAATTTAATTGTAGAAGAGCAATGGGTTTAGGTTTTCATGGGCGCCAGACCATGGGTGTTATTTGGTAGATTTCTAGCTCTGTATTTTCCCATTTTCATTCCAACAACTGTAATCAGTGATCTAGAGTACATTTGCCCTTCTCTCATGCTCTGTAGGAGCCTGGGGAAACTGGTCTAATCTCAAAGAAAGAAGCCCATTAATGTGCAACATAGCTTGGAGGCAAGGTCTGAACTGAAACCTCCAACGACCCCGGACAGGAAATTGGCAGCACCTTTTTATGGCCTCATCTAGATCAGGCTTTAAACCACTGGCAATATACTCAGAACATTCTCAAATAAATGTTATAAAGCAGCCACTGCATTTAATTGAAGCAGGTTCCCTCCACAAGTCAAGCTAACGTAGCTCACAGTCAAAACACCTGCAAGACAGTACAAAAGTGCGGTGTGAAGACGAGTTTTAAAAAACACAGGTGCAAGCTCAGTGACTTTGTTGACTCCACAGATATACATGCATTATTCTTGTAGCATCTGTTTTTTTTCTTTTTAGCACCATTCAAAGGCTAACAAAGCAGAATGAGCACAAAAGGCTTCTCTTTTTTTTGACACAATCAGGCTTATGCAAGTAGAACAATCACAATTTCCTTTTTTTTTTTTTGCCTCATTTCCTCCTTTCATTTCATCCCCTTTTATCAGCAACACAAAAATCCTGGAATCTACATTTCATCTTCCCATTAATAGACGCCAGCGCTGCTCTAGTATGCAAATTCATAACAAAGAGCTGTGGATAATCTAAATTGCCCATTTATTATGAGATTTCTCACACGATAGCACTGGGTGAATTGTTCAAATTCTGAAACAGAGCAGCAGATGCAAAAAGTTCCTGTTTCATTTTCCAGCTATCTCTGCCCTGCCTGTTGAAAAAAAAGAGTTTTGAGATTCTACAACAAGTAGCGGCAGATCTTGACAAAAATCAAGCCTCACTAGTCTTTTACCCTCTGTGGAGTCATATCGCTGTCAGCTGCGGCATCAGGGTATGGATTTCTGAGTCAGGGACCTGGAACGACATAATGATATATACACAAAGCAGCTGACAAACAAAGAGTGATGGCCAGACAAGGTCATGTTTTCTGTCGGGAAATAGGACGTCTCTGTCTCTTTACACAGAGAAAAGGAGTCCTGGACGTCGTCGGTTTTACTGATTGTCTCGTCTGGCTTGGAGCAGAGCAGAGCTATGGAAGCACTTTATTTTACAGTGCTATTAATCAAAGGCAGGTAACTAATAAATGTCAAATTTGTTGCAGTTAGAAGAGTGAAGCTGATCAAAGTGGATGGTCACAGCAAAGCACAAATACCACCGAAACAGATTGTGAATCCATAAAGCAACAACTTTTATCTTTCTAGGAACTAACCATTGATTACAATCATTACCTGCTGTCTGACCTTAAAGCACCTGAAAACTTGGCTTCACATCTTAAGTATTAAATATTCATGTATAAATAAGCAATCAAAGTTTAAAAAAAATCTTTAACTGTTATTTATTAAAGCCTGTAAAACTCTAAATTTCTTTCTCAATAACAAGTTTTGAAGAAGACATCCTCTGGTATTTTTAAGAGTAATTTATTAGCAGTCAAAACCTCACTGATCTGCTTCATCAGGACTATATGAAATTTCTGGACCCCAATGGAGGCAAATTAAATTTCATCTGTGGTGCTCACAGCACTGAAAAATAACATTTAAAAAATTAAACAGCTGCCTTTCCTGTCTTTGTGGAATAAAAAGACATTATCTCTGATTCTGCTGCACCGATTTTGATACTTTTTTTCTTTGTTTGAGAACTCACAACCATCATCCACCATAACACATGATGGTCCAGATCAGTCCAAGCAGACACTGTTGGCTTTCCTTCATGTCAGAACTACGTTCCAGTGATCAATCCAGAGATTCATTTAAAGAAAGTAGCAAAAATAGAAAAGTAGACCTCATTGTCATAGTGTTTATATGAAGTGGGTGATGTTTCCTGGGCATATATTGATGCACAACACTGGTGATGTATGTGAGCTCGCAAATGTGCAAATATGCATGTAAAATGAAAGAAAAAGTACAGGCAATAAATATTCTTTCACCTTCTGAACACATCCGAGGATCATCCATCTTCTTTGTTATCCCGTACTAGCTCCCTCCCGCTACTTCTCTGTCTTCATCTCCTCCCCTCTGAGCTCTCACCATATCCACTAATTAATCAGGTCATACATTTTATCCCAGGATCATGAATTATGAATTTTCTTTCTTTCCTCTCTTGCAACAAAACATGCTCTTTTTCACACACCAAACACACTGGGAGACAAGACTATTCTGTGTGCATGGAGTATATCTACTTTAACACCATATGCCTGCATCAGAAGTCATGTTTTATGGGGGATTACAAAGTGAGGTCAACACAGCCAATCTCATTTGTTTGTTCTGTTTCATTGTCAAGGAGGCACATTTCCTCCCCACATCAGCTGGAAAATGGAAGAGAAGCAGCGGGAGAGAAAGAGGGGGTGGGGGCTGGGGATCTGATCAAAAGCACGGTGTCTTATACAGCACATAAAGCTGTTTCATCATCTCTTGATCTTCTTCTGACACCTCATATGATGGAGTGTTTGGTTCTGGGGGAGGTGTGTGTGTATGTGTGTATATGTGTGTGTACAATGATTGTGGATGGTTGAGATGATAATGCTGAGCCCATACAAATGTCAATTCCCCTGGTGATCTTTAATACCATGGCTTCTGGGAGGCATTTCTGTCTCATGGCAGCGTGATGATTTGTTTTATATAACTGGAGTTGTTCACCAGATTTAAAGTAAAAGTTACAGGTAAGTAACTTATGATTTTCATGAAATCAAACCCCATTTATGCTATTTCTGGTCAGCATTTTTCTGCAATAGCCTTCCAAAGTATTTACAGTCATTACCTCTCTATATAGTTTTAATTTATTTATTCCCATGCTGTAATCAAATTGCCTTTGCTGCATGTATGTAAAGCAGCATTGCAGTTTGTAATAAACCTATTGATGTCAGCTTCACTGTTTACTTTCAACTCTTGCTGTATTAAGTTACTGCTAATGCAAACCAAATATTTCCTATGACTGCAGCTTCACATTGAAAGCATTCTCAGTATTTCACACAATACGGTGTCAAATCTACAGCTCACCTCTCCATCAGATGGGAACAATGAGCATCTCAATTTCTAATAGCTGTGAATGATTCACTCCCAACATAAGAAAGTCTATTTTCGGAATAACAAGGGGGAGGGAGGAAAGGATCAGAGATTCTTCTCCCAGTTATTGAATAATTTACAGACCTTGCCAGTGTACTCATTAAGGCTCTACAGTAGGCAGACAACAAGGGGGGGTAGGGGGGGAGGACAGGGGAAGGGAAGAGAGAGTGCTGTCAAATGGAGAGGGAGAGAAGAAGAAGGATTGGCTATTTGGTAAGACGGCCGTGAGGAGAGAGAGCAAGGGGGATGTTAAATACATGAGAAGAAAGAGAAGGAGAACAGAAAATACTGCCATATCAGGGGAGACAGAAGGGAAAAAAAAAAGTTTCTGTCAGTGTCATGATTAAAAGATTTATGGGAGTTGAAGGGGAGGGGGGCTGACTCTTCCCACAGTCACTCTTCCTTTTGTCTCCTTTGAACTTGGGATGTGTCGACAGGCTAAGGGACTTCGGTTAAAGCCGACTGATCGCAGATATGAGGTGTCGCTTGGTCTTTGAATTAACGGGTCCCAGAACACACTCAGAGGGGAAGGGAGGAGAGAGGAGACAGAGGAAGACAGAACGAGGGAGGTGGGGAGGGGAGTGGAGGCGCGAGAGAGTGGAGGGTGGCTGAGGAAAAAGGTGGAGTCAGATAGATAGATAGATAGATGAGGACTTGTTGGTGGGGGTAGGTGGGTGGGGGAGAAAAGCTTTTACTGGAAAATCGTGATGCGCTATCCCATGATCCTCTCCTGTCTCTTGCTCCACCATTCTCCACTATCTACCAGCTGAGACAAGGCAGAGGGATTGGCAGGCTATAACACAACAGAAATACCGGGAGTGGGGGTGGGGGTGGGGGTGTCATTAGTCAAGTCCACAGAAATGCCAGCACTCTTGGCCCAAATTACCTCTGAGAGTATGCTGTTAATGTGTCTGTTTCTGCTCTACCAGGCGTTCAGCGTGTCATAAGAGGATTTTCCATGCACCCCACCTCCCCCCTCTTCTTCTTCTTCTTCTTCTTCTCCTCCTACTCCAGCAGCACTGTGTTCATGCTCTGTTCCACAGCTCAGCACATATACTGTAAAATATGGAGCACCCGGATCATGACAAACCACCATGTCTCCCTTTCTCTGTGTGTATCCCTGAATATTTCATAAATGGCACACAGCAGATGTTGTTGTAAAGCTCATCAATATTTGATGCGCTCTCTGTCTCCCTTTCTGATATTTTGTATTCCGGCGACATTGGCGACGGCATTCATGTTGGCCTAACAGCCATTGTGGTTTTGTCTATTATGAAGCATTAGGATTGAGCCGTGTTCTGCTTGCTGGTTAATGGAGAAAACAAGTCACAACACTGTGCGAACGATAGCGGGATGATCTGTGTGCCTGTTTGCAGGTGGCTAATTAGAAATGGCTTGCTCTTTTTTTTCCCCCCGATCCTTCATTCCAGTGTGTCATAATTCTCAATGAGCTCCTTTTAACTACACCCTAACAGTGTTGATTAATTTCATCAGAA
The DNA here is from genome assembly GCA_008360985.2 of Macquaria ambigua. Lineage (NCBI taxonomy): Eukaryota > Metazoa > Chordata > Actinopteri > Centrarchiformes > Percichthyidae > Macquaria > Macquaria ambigua. Next base: position 21,063 of record VMKM01002929.1, read on the forward strand.
ATTACAGTGGAGGTTGCAAGGAAAGCATTTGCATAATACACAAATTGTAGAGCGCTTTTTGAGTCACCCAGATGAATGGATTCAAGTTGGCAGAGCGACTGGCTATGAATGAACATGAGGTACGATTGAAACATATTTCCAAATGTCAAACTATTCAGATTTCTCTCAGCCTGTCTGGGCATGAAGCGTAAACTATATTTGTCAACACCATCACATATGCCCTGACATGTTCTTACGCCACACACTGCTTGTTTTGGATTAATACAGATTAGGAAAGGGGGAGAAAAAAAAATCCCAATATAATCTGGATTACCAGCAGCTTCATCCCCTCTGGCCATGGCAATTCCCTGGAGAGTCAAAAGCCTGTGTGCAATGGCATTTTCTTTGACCCATTTGCAGCAGTGGTGGTATTGCAGGGTGAAATATGGAATATGAATGAGTGCCTCCTCCCATAAGAGCTTCCATTAGAGATCACTTAAGGGGCCCTGGTCCATTTTTGAGAGGTTGCAGGGGGTGTGAAGCAGCTCTCTTTGAAGTCAGAAGTGGTGGTGAAGTATGTGCATTAGTTGGAGTATGGCATCTCTGTATCATTATGATCAATGTGTATCTAAAATGGGAATGGCTTACAATAACTATCATTTACTAATTCAATTTTTGTCTGAATGTTACATTGAATTGGATACCATGAGTGTGGTGCATAGACAGATAAATAGATAGTGTAAAATATAAATTAATACTAATTTCAATGTTGTCTGTGAAAAGGACTGTAGCTCTGCTGTACTGATATGTGCATCTCTGCTCTCACCCCCCCCCAAAACACACACACACACACACACACACACACACACACGAGTCGAACTGGCAGCCATATCTCACGGGAGGAGCTGTTACATAGCATCTAAGAGGTTATTAAGGCTACTGTGTCCGGGGGAGGATGAGCTGAAACTGCAAAGACGAACAGAAGGCAGCAGCAAAATGGCCTCCTTTGACAGGTCGCTGTTGCTCTTAGAGTACAGCAAATCTAGCTTCAGGTGCATTGTGGTCCATAATAGTTGTAGGCTAACCAATAAGTCAGTTTGTGTTGTGTGTGTGTGTGTGTGTGTGTGTGATTTGCCTCGGGGAAAAAAGGGATTTCTGCTCTGTATTTGATTTCCATGCCTGTGATCATTACATTTTCTTGTTGGTGGGGATGAGCTTAATCCCTCCTCCTGGTGCGCATTTCATTATGTCACAGTGAATCAAATACATTAATTTTCTTTATCTGACAATAGGTGGCGCCAGCTATGGCTAAGAACATGTTCATTTGCAGAGTTCGTCTCCATCGCAGCACAATTTAAAAGAAAAGAGTAAATAAACTAAGGCGATTTTGCATGGGCTTCATAGTGATTCAGTGTTAGTATTGTGGACTCAAAAGACTGTGGGTTTGAATGTCAACCTTGAAATAAATGTCAAACAATAACAAACAAACCAAAAAAAACTAAAGTAAGTACAGGGAAGCAGATGCCATCTTTTGTCTGCAGTGTTATTCATTGCTATGACACTGACAAAGGGAAATTACTGTGCATACAAACAGCATTCATTACACTCTGCTCTGCTGTAGTATATTCAAAAGTAAATATGTTTTTTTGAGTAGAAAATCAATGTGCATAAAACATGCGAAGTTTGACCCTGAATACCCCCTCAACCCTTGTTTCATCATCCTCCCCTCCAGCTGCAGATATTCTTAATCAATAACAAAGCTCACTTCAGCCAGGAGATCGGTATCCTCTCCCATCATAGCCCTCAGCAAACTGTCTCAATAACATTGTGAACTAGTTTTGATATAATTGGTTTATGTGTCTCCAGTGCCAATATGTCTGCACCTTGCTATACAATCTCAAGACCTTGGCTAACTTTCAAGTTCCTGTTCTTCTTCTCCTGCTTTCTTTCTAACAGCCAGACTCGCTTCTTCATAGTTCAACATCTTGTGAAATATGCTCATAAATTTGTTTTCTTCTTGAGAGTTACATGAAAAAAATACCACTCTTATGTCTGTACGCTAAATATGAAGCTAGAGCCGGGAGACAGTTAGCTTGGCTTAGCATTTCAGTACAGCACATAACTCCCTGTAAAACCATAAAATCGTTTTTTACAGTTCCGTTTTTGTATGGATCAAACAAACGTGTTAATTAGTGAGTTTTAGAGGTGCTGGTGGATTTGTTTTACCTTCAGACAGAGCTAGACTAGCCTTGCTTCCAGTCTTTATGCTAAGCTAAGCTAACCACCTGCTGGCTCTGGCTTCATATTTAGTGTACAGACATGAGAGTGGTATTGATCTTCTCATCTAAGCAAGAAAGCGAATAAGTTCATTTCCCAAAATGTCAAGCTTTGCACAATTACTGGGAGTGAGTCAGTCTTAGTTGAGGCCACATAGCCAACAGGAGCTAACTATTTTTGAGGTGAAGTAAATAAAAAGGGCACAGTAGAAAAATAAAATGAAATGACAAACTTCAAAGGCATTGAACAATCCTTCATCATAGTCATTGAGTCATTTTTGCATATTTAACACTTGAACTTTCTTGCCTTTAAAACAAAATGAGAATCTCACTGATTTATGTATCGCTCAGTAAGTCAGTGGCATTTGCAAGCATGTATTGGTCCAAGCACAAGTACATTCATGTTCATGTATCTATGGTACTGATATTGAATATTGTTCTCACTTCTTAACTTCAAATAGCTGTTTTCATTTTGCCTCCTTCCCTCTAAAGTCTAAGTTAGACTCCTACAAGAGCATTCACAGGGGATACATACATCAGAGCCTGTGCACTGATGTCAGAATTACGAAGATAGATATTAGAAGTTACTTAATTATGGTTTGATGAAGGATGTTATCAATTTCCATTTCATGTTTACACCCTAGTAATTTTGAAATGTACAAATAAGGAACAGGGCATTTGACAAAAGAACATTTTAAAAAACTAAATTCCATCTTGAGCAGCCTGGAGATAATTACATTCAGCAATATTTATGGTAATGAACTTGTGGTTATGTATAATTCAGTGTCATTTAGTCTTTTAATAGAGGTCCAGGGTTGTCCTGTGAGTGACTGTGCTGACATAAAGTAATTGCTTTATTAAAAGTGAAAAAAAAGCATCTTATGATGATAGCTAGATAGGGAGATTCATTATTCATCACAAGGCTGTTATTATTATCATTAGCTTCAGAGGTAGCTTCAGTATTGATGCACAATGTGGACAGACCATGAAAATCACACCCACTGCAAATTAACTGTACAAGATGTTCTATTGACTGTAGATCCTCACATTTATTAATATTTGAAATACATATACTGTCTGCTTGCATGCTACAGTTTGTTATACAGTGGTAGGGCTGCTGCTGTACAGGAGGATGCAGCTGTTGACCATTAGTCCGAATGTCCAAACAACCAGGTGAAACTAAAAACAGCGAGTGAGATGATTTTTGCTCAGGCAATATGACCTTACTCTTGAAAAAAAAAAAAATGTCTTACTATTTATAACTACACTTTTAATAGCTGCAGAAAGTAGTTCTAATAGTTTTGACTTAATGAATGAACAAGCTTAAGAGTCTACAGCCATGCTAGCAGCTTCGTGAGGCTGTACTTTTGTACAGCAGTGCTTTTGAGTTAAATGTTAATGTCAGCATGCTAACATGCTCACAATGACATGCTAACATGCTGATGTTAAGTAGGTATACTGTTCACCTTTAGCATGTTAGCATGCTAACAATTGCTAATCAGCACTAGGAAAGCTGAATGAATAAATTGGTGGCACTAGATAACAAGTCAAGGGATTGAAGTTATTACAATTTATTATATCCTGAAGGGGGACATGAATGTCTGTAACAAATTGCATGGCAATCCAGAAATCCTAGGTGTTGAGACATTTCGCTCAAAACAAGTAGGATTCATCATCTGGGAACCACAAATGTGTGTGCAAAATGTTGTGCCAATCCATCTACTAGATGTTGAGATATTTTACAGGGTAAGCAAAAACTTTGACCTGCTGGTGCTGCTAGAGATAAACTTAGGGAATCACCAAAGCCAATTCATCCTCTTCACACCATGAATAGCTGTACAAAATTGTATGGCAATCCATGTGATAGCTGTTGAGACATTAGCCTAAAAACCACAACTGTGAACCTCACGGTGGCCATAGAGTAAAAGTCAGAGGATCACCAAAGTCAGTAGGATTCATCCTCTAGGGACCGTGAATTTTTGTACAAAATCTCATGGCAATCCGTCATATAGTTGAGATATAGCTCATTGGCTAGTTTTGGACAAGATGTGTATAGTCTCACAGCAGTTTACATTTTGTAAGCAAATGTCTCTGCTAACCTGTGAAGACAAAAGGTTAGTGCCATAATAAAAGACAAATGGATGAAAACCGCATTACAAATAGAGATGTTTGAGAGATGCAGATGAGACAATTCATGAAAAGAAGAAATACTACACTGCACAAGCAACAGAAGGGCACCTTGTGTTTAGTGTTAAATTGCTATACTCTTGCAACATATTGAAGAAAGAAACTTTTCATGGGGGAAGTTGACAGCTGGAAAGCAGTTTAATTAATAAGACCACTCACAGTTTCAGTTTGTCTCTTATCATGTCGAACTGTATGGTACAAATTAACTAACACAGCCTGTGGACAAATCTGTGTGACACCTCCAGAAGGCTCAGCATAATTGGAACAAAGACAACGCTGAATTGATTCCAGTAGTGTCTTGGTTTCGTAACCTTTCATCCGTTGGAGTCGATTTCTCCATCGATACTCTGGGAGAAACCTGTATATAATTGATTATGCTCTGTGATAGCATCTGTTGATGCTGAGTTTCAGTGAATTTCTCTGAAACTGCAACCCAAATAGCCTATTAATACTGTAGTTACACAAAAAAACATTCAAAAGTTTCCTGTTTTAAGAATATGGGTCATCTACGGCTTTGTAAGATTCTCTTACAGGCTGTTGTGCCCAGTGAAAACCACTGAAACAAATAACTTTACTGCCTTTTCCTCTACATGTAGTAACATTTTTAATATGCAAAATTCCTATTACAAAAGAAAGAAAACAAGAATGAAAATTACAATTCTCAATCATACAAGACTAGGAGTCTACAGCCATGATAGTGGCTCTGTGAGGCTGTACTAGTCACAGCGGTGCTTTGAACTAAATGGTGATGTCAGCGTGCTAACATATTTAGCAGGTTTAATGTTCCATCTAAGTTTAGCGTGTTAGCATGCTAACATTTGCTAATTAGCACTAAACACAAAGTACAGCTGAGGCTGGTGGTATTTGGTCATAAACCAAAGTATAGGACAAATGAAAATATTGACCAGATAATGAAGCTAGATAAAAGGTCAGGGCATCACCAAAGATATTACAATTCATCCCAAGGAGGCATGGATGTGTGGACCAAATGTAATGGCAATCTATCCAATAGTTGTTGAGATATTTCACTCAAAACACGTCAACCTGCTGGTGACACTCGAAGAAAAGTCACAGGAACACCAAAGTCATCACAATTCATCCTCTGGGGACCATGAATGTCTGTACAAAATTACATGGCAATCCATCCAGTAGTTGTTGAGATATTTCAGTCTGGACCAAAGTGGTGGACACGCTGACCGACCGAGAAACATTGCAATTCCTGTAGAGCCATACCACTAGCGTTGCTAAAACTGCACACACACAGGATTAAAATGAATATATTTGGACACACATTTGGGACACGGTATGGATACCGCTGCTTATTACAACACCTACACCTTTCTTTACAATGATTCAGTAGTACAACATTTGGCCAGTTGAAAAAACAAATCCAGTGACAAAATATTAAATCAATTTCAGTCAAAAGATTGGCAGACTGTCTAGGGAATAGACTGTATAGTGTTTTCTTGCCTTTTTCCCAGTGCATGATGGGATATGTGCCATTCCCCCATCCCCACCTCCATGACCCTGAATATGAATAGGTAAGGTATACATAATGGATGTCAGTACACAGTTAGGTTTCACTATACCATTTTGACCAGTGTCAATATTGTGACTTGACTCTGGATTGCCCTCCGGCTGGTGTTGTTGTCTGCCTGCACTGTTCAAGAATCTTTACCCCTCGAGTCTCTATGACCCTGGCAGAACTTTACAGCAATTCTGTACAACTTTCTGTTCAATGTCCACAAGGAGTAAAATACTGGGAAACCGCAGTTTACTCTGCTACTCGCAATTGTGCATTCAACAGCACATACTGTAATTAAAGAGTACAGGAGCACTGTACTGCTGTCTGTCTGTCTGTCTGTCTGTCCACCCTCATTATCAAACCATGCTTGACCCACGTGGTCTACCCCAACATGCATTACTCATCCTGCTCCTATTTCCTCCTCTTCCTCTCTCAGCAGTGCTACACGTTGCATTCGTTTTCAGAATAAGAGAGCTCACATTTATTATTAGTGTTTTAACCGCTTAAAGAACTTGTGTTTGTAACTGTGAGAAGTCTGTTTGGCTGAGTGATGATTTTGCATTAAAGGGCCTTGCTTTCCATGTCAACAAAAGGGATCAAGGTATCTTGTTAATGAGGATTGTGCCAATGAAACAATGTCTTGCTTTGTGTTTTGTTTTGTAGTGCACTGAATAAAAAAAAGGCATTGGTTTTTGGATTAATGGTTTGGTATTTGATATTGTAGGCACATTTTCTTTGGTAGGTACATACTGGTAGCTCAATATAAAGTCCATAGTAAAAGTTGAGTTATTACCCTTGCTTATATTACTGATATAATCCTGCCTGTGACTCTCATTTGTCCTTTTAACAGATTAAGACAGATTTGAAGGCACCATGTGGAGTTTTCATTGTAAACAAAGAAAGTTTTGATTACACTTGTTTCTCACCAAAACACATTTCGTTTCCCCTGAAGGTGCAATAAAACATTTCCAAAGCCTTTTCCTGAATATTTTAAAACCTACATTGTTTACTCTTCCTCTCCTCTTTTATTGGTGTGTTGCTACCTTTTACAGCACATTACCGACAACAGCTTACTGCAGAAATGGGTTTTACATCACCCCCATGCTTGTGATGCATACGTACGTCCTTGTGCACATAATAGCACGGTACAAACAATAAAGGCACTAGCTCATCAAAACATCACTGTACAGCACAACTAGAGGTCAAAAACTCCACAGGGTACCTTTAACAAGAAAATTGAAAAAGGGTGTCAAAGCCACAGTAATATGAGCCAGTAGATCAGAAGGACAGCACTTGTATCTTTCTTGACTCTTGGATGTTGTTAGGGATGCTTTTGCCCCAGTTCCATTAACCTGAATGCTTACCAGGTAGAAAATATCAGCAATTCATAGCTGGAGAGCAGAGGGTTTGTTTAGAGTTGACGTAATGGGGGGGTTCTCTCCTCTCAGACGTATAGACATAGCCTATAAGGATGAAAATGGATGAAACAAAGGCTTTTGCTTCCATTTGTATCAAGCCAAGCTGATGTTTTGTAGGATGCTCAGCTGAGCAGGAAGGCTCAGTCAGCAGGGTTCTCCTGGTGCTCCTCTCAGCCTCCTTGCCTTTCGTCTCTGCTGCCTACCAGACTGACACCTAAAGTGGCACTAATTGGCATGGGCTCTGACAGCTATCCAGTGTGCCTGCGAAACTTTTAATGACACGCCTTACACCCAGCAGCATCCAGACTATCTTCCCTGTTACGGGAAGCCTGTAAAAATATACTCAAGCTGTGCATGCTCACTGGCAGTATGTTCCCTCTTGCTTTCCCTTTCTTTTGCTCTTTCCTTCTCTCTCTTGCACAAATGCAGACACACCAGCCTACACTAACACACACTCACTAATGTAATGTTACCCATCGAAGCACAGATGGGTGCTGTCTGGCAGAGATGACGCATAGACCTAATCATTTATTTCTCTAACTTCTGGACCCAATATGAATTATGCATGTATAAAGGGGACTAAAATATCGCACATGCTTATGAAAAGCAATAAAACCCTTATTTTCTAGCACATGCAATATAATCTGTATTACCTCCTTTTCTTCTGTGTATGGACCATAAAGCCAAATCTGTCTTTATATTCCTTATATAAGACTTAATCTATATTTTAAGGTTCCTTTCTTGAAATCATTTGTGCACAGTAGGAGAGAATACCTCATTTATCTTCTGGAATATTATATTTAAAAGAAGTCACTCTGCAAATGCATATTGTGTTCATCATTAATCATGTGCAGGCTTACTTAGGCATGCATGTGCATACAGGCACATTAGCACACAAACAAGGGTGCACAGATGCAGACTCAAGCACACAAATACTGTACATGCTCAAGCACATACAAGTGGAGACACAGAGAAGGCAAATATAAAAAGAGACAGACTTGGCCTAATTATTTCTTGCTCTTTCTTCCTCTGTCAGTTTCCTTCTCTAATACTCTCGTCGCCTTTAATCTAGCTTTCACACTCCCACATTCTCAATATCACCCTCAAAGTGTTAGCACTCTGCAGCACTCTCCCTGCGTCAGTCACTTAAGCTTCTCACAGCTACTCACACTTCTCTTTCCTTCGTCTGACACACGGACAGTGCGGCAGAAAGCAAAGTTAAGGGCTGGAGATTAAATCCAGTCAGCAAAGGGCTAAGGATGTTATCTCAAACATTTCCTATTCTCCTCCTCCCCAAGGACGACAGCAGAAGATATGTCTGGCATCCGCTGTAGCATTTCTCCACATTGGGACTGAGTTTCTATTTACTTATACTCTGCTATATATAAGGGTACACATCATTTCAGCTCATGAGATGGGGATTGTTGCAGGAGAGGCAGACAGGAATAACCACTGTGGGGAAAATGGAAAAGAGAGAGAGAACGAGTAATAACACTAGAGGGAGCGAAGAGAGGAAGATGGAAGAGAAACAAGAGGTCTTCAATCCACCACAGGTGCTTAAATTACCTACTTCCTCTCACAGCTGGCCTTGGTTCAATCCGCAACAAATAAGAGCAGCTGGAAATTGTGAGGTTACACCATCTCTCTCTCTGCCTCTCGCTCTGGTCTTTACATTAAGCCCGCTCTTACTACCATGAAGTCCCTGAAGACAGGAATGGGAGGTAAAGAGCTGTCTCAGCAGGGTCACCTTGTGGCCGCTTTGTATCAGCTGGTGGTAGACAAGCCATGTTACTGAAGAGTCCAGCTAGCAATTAGGGGGTTGGCAGTGGTGGACATACTCTGGTCTTTTAGTATAAGTAGCAATGAAACAATGTATTTCATCCTGCATTTAAAATCAGCATTCATGCATGAAAAGGGTCCCTGTTAGTCTGATACTGTTTTATTATATTACTGGATTATTGTTACTGAAGCATCAACATGTAAGCAGCATTTGTAGCTAGTGGAGGCAGAGTTAATTCTAACTATTTTATATCAGCACAGTAACTAGTAACTATAGCAAAATGTGGTAATACTGAAATGTAGGGAAGTATTGAGTATCATAAAATGGAAACACTGAAGTAAACGTACCTCATAATTGCACATTAGTAAATGTGCTTAGTTGTGTTCCATCAGCTGAGAACAAATATGCCTGTATATATAATACAGTAAGTTGTCATTTGATGCACCAACTTGTGCCCTTGCAATACTGAGTTACAGGTGTCCCAGACTTTAAAGGATAAGGCTGGCGTTATTCTATACTTATCGTGGCTGTACTTTCCAGTTCAGTATCACTATGCAGACTCACAGAAGTCAGTAGCTTTCATGAAGTCTTGTTTCTGTCTCAGCCCACCTTAAATTCCTGTAAATGTCCCTGTGTCTTTCTAAATCTGTCCCCCCCAAGCCACAAACACAACCCGTATCTCTTTTTCCGTCTCTATTCTAGCTCCTTCAGCAAGGGCGTGAAATATTGATTGTCATGGGCTTCTGTGGACTTGGAATTTAATTCAAATAGTCTTCAGATAAATCTGCTGCTGAACCTGCATGATTTATTCTCTGTCTCTCACTTGGCTCTTATCATCCAGCTCCGACTAGTCACGTACTGTACGTTTGTAGCTAAAGCTAAAATCTAAAAGTTTTGAATCAACAGCTGTTATCTGTGTAGAATCTGTTAGTGTGTATGTCCGTGAATTAAAGGGTCTGAGGACCTTCATCCTCATGACCAACAGTGAACCCCACAGCCTTGGATTCAGATCAAACACTTTTTGGATGCAGACTGTGGAAACAGGGCTGCAGCCCTCCAGCTCACAAACCCACCAAAGCAACACGCACACGTGTCTGCAAACACACACGCGTGACGTGGGGATATTGTGCACACACACACACACACACACACACACACGTCTCCAACATTGCAAGCACAACACTCTCTCTGATGATAGTGAATTTTATATCTCTAAAAATCATTCTCGGATATTCACTGAGTCGTCAAGCGGTCATAGCGAGGAGCACAAAAATGCATGCACATTATACACACACAAGCACATATTGCATGTTTGTATGTATTTGGGAATGACTTAATGCCGGCGAGTTAAGGCCATGTTTCCACCGTCTGCAACTAGTAAGCGTTTGATCTGACTCCAAGGTTCCAGCTGGCTTTGAGGATGGAGGTCTCCCTCTTGTTGGCCAACCTTTAAAGCCACATGCTCAGTAATTAACATGAAGCACCTTCTACATCACGTCACCTTAGAAAAATAAAAAATAAAATGTGTGAAACTAGGACTGGCATCAACATGAGCATCACTATTTCAGTGTGTTCTAAACACCAAGTATGTTAACAACTGTGACCTGAATGCTAAACCTTTTGGATATAACAGCAGCGTGGTTTGTTAGCTGTGGTTATTTTGCTTTGTCCCTGTGTACCGTGTCATTATGGCGGGATCAGAAATGCATTTTGTGCTCGAGATGGAACATAATGTGTTTATCTGAGATCGATCGGGAGGCGAGGTTTAAAATGCAGTCCCAAGAGTGGGTAGTGCAGTAACGCCGCTCGAGGGGAATAAAAATACTGATTTTTGGGGGGGAGAAACAGAGACTTACGAGAGGAGGAGGAGGAAGAGGAGGAGGAGGAGGAGGAGGAGGGGTGGGGAAAAGGAGAGCGAAAATGCTGAAACCTAAAGAAGGAGAGGGGATGGGTATGGAGGTGTAAAGTTTGAAGGAACGCTGTGGGATTAATAGCTAATAGTGGCTATTATAGTGGTGAGTAAGACATACTGTGCAAATATCCCACACTACTTTATATTCCCCAACATGTTTCTTCTTCTTGAGGTTGCCTTGTGGCTCAGGTTTTTGCACTGCATGTGGGTCTGATTCCTGCAATTATGTTTTTCTGTCTTTTGATCGAGAGACAGATGTGTTTGGATATCTGTTATATATGTGATCCTGAACATTTATAAGTTTAGAAAAGACGATAACTTTAAAGGTACACTAATATTTTATATGAACAATGGAAAAAAATAACTGAATGATGTAATGTGAAAGAGGCACTCGTAGTGATTATTGTCACCAGACTGCTCTTCTCCTCAGCTCTACGGAGAGATTTAGCATCTTTCAACTCACTGTTTTGGTTTTACGGCCCACAACTTTACCGTTTGGTTCACTCTAACTGCTGTTATCAACTTTGTTTCCAGCCACATTAGGCAGCTGTTAGCAAAAAAGCTCCAATAAACCCACTGTGCTCTACCTGACAAACCCCAAACGACAAAGTTAGCTACTATCTGGTGAACATAGTGCAGCATTCAGCTACTAAAGAGCCAGATATTTCCCTCAGGAGTTGGTGGAGACCAAAAACAGAGCTAAAAAGGTCAGTGAATATTGGACTTACATTCATCAGGTGGACAGGAACACGACTCCAAATGAATGCTAATATTGCTCTGTGCCTGCTGGATGGTAAATAGGCAACTGTTTGCTAACACAGTGGTTTTCACCCTGGGGGTCCCGAGATGATTTCCGGGGGTCAGCAGACAAAAAAACATATATTAAATAAAATAACATATTTTAGACTGGGGTATGGTTTTTTACATTATATCACCTGTACCAGTGAAATCATTTGCCTTAGAATAGATATTAATGAGTGTGTTTGTGAGAGTCAAAATCGAATTAGTTGTTGTTCTGTCTGTAGGCAAAGCAATGGTCTTCCTGTGTGGGTTTGGTAGCTTTCATGTGTTATTATGTGCTTTCATTATTCTGGGGGATTGGAACTCGAAAAGGTTGAGAACTACTGTGCCAACACATTTGCCATATCAGCTTTATGAAGTGATAGATGCCAATCTTATGTTTATAGCTTGTTGCTCTGCCCACAAGTGGCCAAAAAAAATGAATTAATACAGGTTTCAATGTATAGTTTAAAAGAATAGTTTAACATTTTGGGAAATGTGGTTACTGTATATGCTTTCTTGTTGAGAAGACAGACACCACTCTCATATCTATCTGTTAAGCATGAAGCTGAAACCAGGAGACGACCAGCTTGGGTAAATGGAGAGACACTGGGTGAGAAAGAGAAGATGGATGAGCTTGGGAGACGAAAGCAAATCAAGCAAAGACTGTTAGATGTCACTTCCATCTGGAGGTGCCAGTCTGTCAGTGTTCATTAGTCCTCAGTAGACCCCGCCATACCAGCAGACCACCTGCTGGCCAACAACACAACTCATGTTTAGAGGAGACGCAGAGCACAGCCGGGGCTACAGCCGCCAACTCTGCATCTTCACTGTCTGTGTCTTTGAAAATCTATTCAAATTCTGAATCAGTGAAGTGGGGAACTGACTACATGTACAATGACGGAGCAGACAGTACTTAGCCTTCTTTCAAAATTTAGCAGAGGAAAGTGTCTCTTTTATCCGCAGAACTGAAGCAAAAAAAAAAACATTCTGTAGTCTCCAGCCCATGAGACCAGCAAATGAATAATTCAGGCACCAACACTGTTGGGCTGTTACACATTACTTAGTCATTACATTATGTGATTACTTTTTTCAGTACAATTAAATCCAGCTTCGTTACAGTTAGTAATCCCGGTAATGTGCGGTTACTTTGACATTTGGGAGCCGGCTTGTTCGCTGTCTTACCGGGAGTTAGATGTGGGTTAATATCAGTTTGGTCTTTCTGTGTTCAGTGGAGACTGTTCCAAACTTTGTCTTATTCTGGCTTGCCATGGGTACGCCGACATTCAGGAGTCATCTAGTTTTGCTTTTTAAAGTTGGAGGGCGTGTGAACTGCACAACGGAGGTGGGGACTTTCTGGAGATCTGAATGCAGTCACTGAGGCTAAGCTAGCTGCTGCTGGATGATCAGCAAATTCCTCCAGGGTAAAATCCCTCCACGGGACTTAAACCACAATGTCTGTAGTTTTCTATTTCTACACGTGTTAAATATAAAAGATGCAACGTGTGGGTGTGGAGAATTTTGAGTTATTTAAAGGCACCTTTGAAGGAACTGGGCTGAGTAATGATAACGCAGTAACAAGTAATGTAATGCACTACTTTGCTGCTGGTCTTCGTCACTGTGGCACATGCAGCAACTCAATTTATTGACTCTACTTCACTTTCTGTTTGCCATCACTGTCATTGGAAACATTCAAATTTGATGAGTTTTCAAGCAGCCTCAGGATTTATGAACACACAAACACAGAAGGTAATTGGAGTGCTGCTGCTCTCAGCCATGATCCTAACCACCCCCCACCCCCACCCCACCCCACCTCACACACACACACACACACACACACACACACACACACACACACACACAGACAAAGCTACAATTGGTTATCGATCTCTTCCAGATCATCTTCCCAATGAGGACAGCTGCTGATGAAAATGAGCGCATGTGTACACAAGCACATGCTCATGCTGGGTGAGTGTGTAGGCATGCATTCACAAACACATCATTTTCTCAGCAGCAGCGTCTTAATCACATTTCATATTTAATCACACGGCAAACTGCTTTGATTAGAAAATTGGCTGTTTTGACACTGCGTGAGCAAGAGAGAGGGGTGGAAAGAGAGATCCGCTGACGTAAGAGAAATTTATTCCCCGTAATGCAATTTTCTGCCTTATTTCTCTCTTTTTTTTCTTTCTTATTTCTCATGGGCGCTGTGTCTCGTGTGAGCTTTGGCCAAGAACTGTATCAAGCCTCACGATGTTCACACTGCCTTCTCCCCACTGTGATATTTATATCTACCAAGAGAAACTTTCCTTTATGGCCTGGAAATCAAATCTGCACATGCAACATCCTGGGTTATTCCTCTCCTAGTGGGAGTTGAGACCTGCCAAACGGCTCGCATGTGTCTTCAAACAGGGTTGCTTGGCCAGTGGAAAAGCACTGAAACAAGTGAAAATGTGCCCACCCCCACCCTCCTCTCAGTTTGTGTGCTGGCTGTGTCCATTAGTAAATGAGCAGTTGACCATTAGTTTGCTCTAAATGGAAAATGATGGTTCTTCCTGGAAATCTACCCAACACTTTGACCAATTTCTGCCAGTGCTTCATGTTCTATTTACACACTGTGACTCCTTTGCTTTCCTTAGTTTTCTTTTCTTTTTGCTTTGCTCGTGAAATTAACTGCAGTACAATTACAGAAGAGATTAAATTTGTTTCTTTAATTTTTGACAATTCACACTAGCATTGAGACTCTCCAAGTTGCCTGTTTTTATCTCAGTGGTGATCTGTGCACGCCACAAACTGCTTTATTACTTCTGTATTTCATTTTGTACTGTTTTGATATGCCACTTTGATGCATTTGTGTTTGGTTCAAATCCTCTTTGTTCCTCTAACATCATCTTTGTGTTTTACATCTCTCTTCTTTTTTCCTCTCTCTCTTTCTCTTTCTTGTTCCTCCTGCTCTCTTTTCCCGCTTTGACGCCATCTGTAAACATCCTGACGAGCCACATATTGGAGCAGCGAGCCCTGATTGAGAGCGCACGACGAGGCGAGCAACAGTTCATGCATATCGAAGCAACAAAGATGGATGTGAGACATAGCCCTTCGTAATGAACTTATAAATCAGCCGCTGCATCGGAACTGTATTTGAATCTATCGCCTGTGTCATTTTTACGCATCTTGTTGTTGTTTTACAATTTCCCACCATGTGTTCTGTTGTCATATCGGTTTCGTTAATTCATCTCAATGTCAGTGTTAAGTTTTAATTTTGTTTCATTTGTTTCCTTGCTTGTTAGTTACTAATGTTGCTATATTTTGCAGATAGATGTCTTGCCTACACAGATTAGAGATGTATCTTCTCTCACTGCAGAAATCGTCTAAAACCAAACCAATAAAACAACCTAAAGAGTGTGTCTATTCAAAGCCGCTACAACACAATTTAGGTGCCTATTGACAGACTCGGGCAGGTGTTTTTTTTCCACACTCTCCCTGGCCAGGAGCATGCTTTAGAAAGGTTATTATAGCTGTTCTCTGATCGATGCAGAGAGTGCCGTGGGCAATGCAATGATCCAGCTGTATCTCTTCTCCAACCCCCCTCCCCTCTGATGTGGCTTTCGCCTCCCCAAACTCCACCCTCTCCTGCTGGAGGACTGCATGTTGGACGGGTCAGAGGGTTAAGAAGGGCTGTTATCCAAACATTTACAGAGGATTTTAAAGTCAAGGGACGCTGTTATGATATAAGCAAGGAGCGTGATCAACATAAATCCTGGGCTCAGGAGATGAGTGTGTGTGATTGTAGTTTCTTTTATTCTTATTGGTCCAAAAAAGCTGATCCAACAAAACCATTTCACAGCAAAACCTCGATGGGCTGTAAATCCTGTGTATTACATTTTACAGATATACAGTGCATGAGAGATGCGTGGCTGACAGCAGGGAATCAAAAATGGGACATGTGAAACTTCAGTTCTGAATGACTGTATATCCTCATTTTCATTTTGTGCCGTTGTGCATGAGCTATTTTCTTGTTACTCCCCAAAAGCCATATTCTCTTGACATGTAGGTGTGCAGAAAATCACTCATTCAATATATCAAGTCTGAGCTCTGCGCTGGCAACGATCACCCATATCTGCACCACTGCTATCAGCACAGGTCCTGTGCAGGCCTAATTTGTGTGCTGATAGCTAAAAATGTTCAGGGCTGCCGAGGACTGATGAGGTATCAGCCTGCAACAGCCACAGCCACATTACTTTATTGTAATTATGATAAATCTCCAATCTGAAATACCTGCTTGTTTATGCAGCTGATGAATGAGTTGGCTTTAATTACTTATTGAAACAGAGTGTTTTTTTGGCATGTTTTAATACTGCAAAGAGCCAGTGCAGACATGAAAAAGCCGGTGATAAACTTGATGCAATATGGCAACTACGATATGAGGTGAATGTTATAGTAGGAAAACTGCTTTTCATTTATATTACCTGTCCAAAAACACAATCCATGTTATAAATCGGATGAGTCACTTTTTACCATATATTTCATTTTAGGAAAAAGATATCGCATCTATAACATTTTTTCATAGACTGACAGAATGTACAGCGCTCTCATCTCCATTTGCTTCTCCAAGACAGCAAAACAACAATTTCTGCAGAGCTGGCTCCTGGGCAAAATCTCTAGTAATGTGTTTACAATAGGCTAGCTGGCAAGAAAGTACAAAGCCACAATCCAAACACGTATCACCAACTGGGACCTACTGTAAGGTCAATTACAATACATGAAAGTCAAACTGTGTTTTATTCTGCTCCAAGAAAGCTATAATGGTAAACAACATTTGGAGGAAAAAACGAATCACACTCAAAAACTTAATACTAAAAGGAGTGAAAAGAAACTGCTAAAATGAGATAAAATAGATAGTGGCACTAAATTGTGCCACAGTGCGCCTTGTGTGATGCACGTAGGCATGCATGTTTGCTGGAATGGACACTGACACATTAGAGACATAATTAAACTGAAGTTCAGGAGAGGACCACATCTCAAACACTCCTCTTCCTATCATACGTCCATTAACGCCTTTCCGCTCTGCATGCATGTTGTCATTTTCCTCGCTCCCTCTTTTCTCTCATAGGCTTCCGTAGGGGTCTGCAGAGTCCTGAAGCCCGGGTCAGACCAGGTCCAAACTACACTCACTGGGTCTAACTGGGACTCCTGGAATGGTCTCGTTTTACTGCTACAGGTCTCGTGTCTGTGTGTCAATATGTCTTATACCCGAGCGGATCCGAGTGTACTCACTGTCACCTCTGATCACGTGGTGTGTCATATTCACAGCGGGAGAAATTATGTAAAAGATTTATGCTATTAAGTGTCATTTACTTTTTGGAATTTGTTTCACAGATTTTAAATTGGATAGAAAACTATTATCTTCTGCCTATTTATTGCCTAGTTGGCTACAGAATGTTTATGATGCAGGAGAGGAAAATAGGAGAAGAAGTTTCTATGACTCGACTTGTTCTTAGGACATTATTATTATACTGCTACTCGACCACAATTTCAGATTTATGCACTTCAGATTCGGGTAGGTCTTTACCACGGGTCCTCTTTGGATCTGGTGGCACTTACCCAAAATATGTCATACAAGTAGGCACTTGATTACTCTCATATATCTCATTGTGTATTGGGTTGTTGAGATCACTCAAAAAGAGCAGCATAGTACTATCGCAGGTTCTCTTCAAAGCTTTCTGCAAATGTACTTGACGCTTGTTTAGAATCTGCTGATGACCTTACGTCATATCCTGATATATGTGCTGAATTGAATCTTGCGGGCGTAAAGCATGAATTTCTGAGGATGCACAAAACCAACACCAATGCACGACCCTTGGGGGAAGCCTATGGGGAGTTCAAAGTAACTATATCTGAGGCTTCAGGGCAAAGCTGCAACTTGTACACGTGTGAGGGCAGAGACACACCGCAGTATGGATCGGACATTTCCAGCTCCAGCTTGCAGTGACAGCAGCAAGAAGGCTCCACAGTGGTTACACATGCCTGATTGCGCACAGACTACTGGCTATTGGAACGGATCGATCAAGTGCAGCTGGAACAAATCATACAGCCAACCCGTCTCTAATCCTCTTCTTTCTCCTTCACACCCTCTTCTCTCTGCATTCATCAACCTCTTTGAACTTTCTCCCTCATTTCTCTCCCTTTTGTCATTTGTCCCCCAAACTGTGCCCTCTGCTTGTTAAACCAATTCTACCTGGTCTCACACACAATATTCAGCTGCTCTTTTTTTTCTTTTTTTTTACCCACCTCGCCCATTCTCTGTATGCATTACCATGCTCCCCTCCCTGCTCCAAATTAATTCTCATTTCATTTTAATAAGATAGATTAAGGAGAAATATAAATGAGGATGGAATCTAGGACAAGACCTCTCTGATAAAGTTACAGTAATAATATGCAGTATCACACTCATATAGTGCCAGTATCCACAATCACCCATTCCATGCTAATGAAGTCACTGATGGATGTCCCAGCTAGCCCCACAGAGCAAACCTTAGCTCTAACAGATGACCAGAGCATGTGAGACATTTGTCAGTCCTTTTGATTTGTTTCTCTTCCTGCTACAGATATTGAGTTGTGAGGTTTCTCATTACTCGTCTCTCCCTCAGACCCCCCCCCTTCTCTGCAGAAGACATAATGAATATCCCGATTGACAGCGTCTGGGCAGTAATTAGTGTAATAGTGTAGCCTCACCTTCTGTGAAGGTTATTTCTGAAAGGGATATGTGTTATGAAATCACAAACCTTCTTCTGTCTGAACCTCATGTCAACCTGCCAATTTGTAAGTAACCAGAATATTAGATGGCATTTATGTTTCTTCACAGCCAAGAAACAACTTTTAATATTGATCCCTCTATTTATACGGTCAGGTGAATACCAGCCAGGGCGTCACACCATGGGAAAAAATTATTTTGGTGATTATAGTATAGTAGCCAGCCTTGAATACAAACCCAAAGAATATTTAGTATTTCCTTGTTTTAGTAAAGTCATGCCCTCTCTTCATTACTTTCTGATGATTATTTCTGCTTCAGGTTGTGCAAGTTAATTCATCTTACTGTTGTTTTCCAAAAAAACTTTCATCACATCAATCAATTAATCAACAAAGTTTCAAACTGATTTGTTCGACATAATTACCATACAGTTTTCTGCAACAAATCCAATTAATGTAAATTGCATACTGGTGGAAATACTATTAAAAATCAAGCTTATTATAAAGTATAATGAAAGAATTTATAGTATGTTCAATAGGTGGGATCCATATTAAAAGGAATAGTTCATTTCAGGAAATACGCTTATTTGCTTTCTTGCCCAAAGTTAGGTGGGAAGATTGATACCACTCTCATGTATACGCTAAATAAGAAGCTACAGCCTGGAGATGATTAGCTTAACTTAGGATAAAGACTGGAAGCAGGAGAAAACAGCTAGCCTGACCAAAAATTCCAGTTGCCAAAGTTAAAAAAAATCTGCCAAACAGCACCTCTTAAATTACATTTTACTAATCGACACGTTATATATCTTGTTTGTTTCATCCGTACAAAAACAGAAATGTAAAACTGACAAGTAGCGAAGTTTTGGGGAAGGGGAACTTCTTTCGCTCTTTATGCTATGCTAAGCTAATCATCTGCTGGCTCTAGCTTCATATAAGCAAAAAACGTGTATATCCCAAAATGTTGAACTTTTAACTTGGTATGTGTATGTGTGCAGGTAGTATTAACTGCATATTTTGTACATTTAACATACATGTTATCCATTACGTAAACACATTAGCAGTTTGTGTGTAAATGTAAATTCTGAGGCTTTCAAACTGTTTCCTACATATTGAAAACTGCTGGATTCACTGATATTACTCAAACACAAACTATGCAATTAGTTTTGACCATCTGACATCAAAACAATACAAAAAAAATTAATAAAGATAAATCATAGTTTTTCAAAAGAACCCTCGTTTTGAAACAAGAAGGATGCAAGGCCGAGTCCTGCAGCTGTGTCACCAAGTACAAATACACTACAAGCCATTGAAGCCTGATGGAATATAACGAGA
Source organism: Macquaria ambigua (assembly GCA_008360985.2). NCBI lineage: Eukaryota > Metazoa > Chordata > Actinopteri > Centrarchiformes > Percichthyidae > Macquaria > Macquaria ambigua. The sequence goes on from VMKM01002929.1 coordinate 40,999, forward strand.
TTGGTCTGCTTGCATAATTGCGTTTGTTTGTTGTCAGTGAAGTATAAAGCATGGGTGGATGTTCTGCCACTTCAGTGTTATGACAGATTCTTCCTACCCCTGTCCCTGAGTATTTTTTTTTTACGGCACTAAACTTACTTACTGAATGCCACTACAGCCAGTGGACAGAGCCTCAGCTACACTGCGTAAATAACAGCTCTGACTGCACAAATAATTCAGACCCAATGTCTCTTAAGTTCATCAGTATTGAGTAGCAGGTGATTATTTCATATGAAGAGACATATAGCATTCACTGCTATTAGCTTGAGCACTGTCTCTCTCACGGTTATTTCTGCAAGGCAAATTGTCACCAGGTTTAACACCGCGCCCTATGTGCTTATTTTACCAGGCAGCAGGGGACTCATCTTTCACAGCAGAGAGCAGAACACCAGTAAATGGCCTCAATTATAGTCATGGAGACAAAAAGCCTAGCAGCGTTTTGAATGTGATAAAAAAAAAAAACATGTTGCACCATGGAGTTTATACCATGCCATTTCGAATGCTGAGCTTCTGTTTCAAGAGAAGAGACAGTTTCTATATGGGCTTTAAAGGCTTAACAGTACATTATGCTAAAAAAAAACCCTGTGTGCAGTTATAAGGGTTTTTTTTTTTCTCCATTACTTGTGACTGATAAATCAATAGCAATCAGCAAATAATGCATGAAGTTGCTCTTTCAAAGTGCTTTATAACCCATTAGCTTCATCCTGAACATCATTTCATAGGTCAACCACAAGGTGAAGTTATTTAGTCAACATTCAAGCCTGACAGATGGAGCGGTGTAACAACTGAATTGTTGATATTTTAATGTCTTCTACCAATTAGAGCTGGATTAATTCTTTTTTTTTTTTTCAAAACCACAGATGTTGCAGGTTTAGGGTTAATGAACTTCATACCGCTCAGTTAATGTCTCTGTTTATTTAATATTTTTCTGATATTACTCATTTACTCAGTTATTGAGTGTTTTCTCATTTATTAGCTCCATCACTCATGCAATTTGATTTATTGGCACAAACCTCATTGGGGTTAGTCCTTGAAATGAGTTATAGAATGATAAGATTTGAATATTATTATTCAGAGCTGTAATCGAATCAATGCTTTTTTTTCCCAGCCACATCAGTGGTGTGGCTCTGACAATTTAGACCAGACTGAAATATCTCAACAAATATTGGATGGATTGCAATGAACGTTTCTACAGACATTCATGGTCCCCAGAGGATGAAGCCTATACTGATTTTGGTGATCTTCTGATTTTCCCACTAGCGCCACTATGAGGTTGACAATTTTGTTTTTTTGTGAAATGTCTCGACTATCTATTGGATGGATTGCCATGGAATCTGGTGTACATATTCATGTCTACCTCAGGATGAGTTGTAATAACTTAGGTGATCCTCTGATTTTTCCTCTAGCACCATCATCAGGTCAAATTTCTATTTGTCCAATACTAGCTAACGACATTCTCATCGGCCTCAGCTATGCTTTGTGTTTAGCGCTGATCAGCAAATGTTAGCACGCTAAACTAAGATGGTGGACATAATACCTCCTAAACATCACCCTGTTAGCATTGTCATTGTGAGCATGTTAGCAAGCTGACGTTAGCATTAAGTATAGCCTCACAGAGCTGCTAGCGTTGCTGTAGACTCTGTCTTGTTTTAGAAAGCACCAGCGTACCTACATAGAATATAATCAATACAATGTACAGCCACATAAGAAACTGTTGTGTGTGAAAATATCACCTCTGTCCCTTGGTGTGAGACTTGTGTACTATAATGGCTAGAAAAGTAGGGGAAGCAGAAGACACTTCCACAAACAATTTCCCAGAGAATCATGTAATACTGTGGTATCGATCAGCCAGCCTTCGCCATGCCTCTACCCTTGCTAAGCTGCAGATCAATAGCGCTGAGGAACCAGATAAAGATAGCCCAAACTATCACATTGCCAGACTGAGCGCAATCTAAAAATGTTGTGTGGAAATAGCAACAGGGCATTCCCTGTGGCTGAAATAAAGGAAAAAAGAAACCTAATCCTTCACTGAGCCACAAAAAGACAACAGATTTGGAGCAGTCTATCTGAGGGGCTTCGGATCTTGTTCTAAAAGAAATGTCAACATGTAGCGGTGGCATAATGTTTGATTTAATCTACTAATAAGGTTCAAGGAAAATAGTGTTTTTTATCTTTCCTTAAGTTACATAATCCATAAGCTATTCATTAAAAAAATATAAGCTGCTTTGCTTTGGTAGCAGGAAAACCTTGAACAAAAATGTCTTTAGAGCTAAAGAAAGGCAAAAACTGAAACAATTCCTCTCATTAGGTGTAAATCTTGTGCAGAGGACCAAGTCCTTTACATCTCAATTTGTATGTGAAACAAATGAGAAGAGAGACTTTGCAACCTCTTGACTCTGTATACTTTTTGAAGATGCAGGTCCCGATTTCCGTGTTCCTGAATGCCAAATGATGAGAACCAACTCTAAATTTTGCAACATCCCTCCTCCCACCCCCTCACAACCTTAAGGAATCTGTCAAATGTACCTACAAGCCATATGCTCGCATAATTAGACCTGGAGTCTGATTTGAGTGGGGCGGTTCGAGCTGGGCCGTCTTTATCCTTGGCTCTGGGACAGAGCATCAGGTTCATACCGGGTTACATCTAGACTTTCGCTGGTCTCGGAAGAGTTCCTCTCAGGGAGTGAACTGCTGAGTGATGAATAAATGCGCAAAGCATGATTCGCAGTCAGTGCTGTTTTCATAGTTCAGATGAAAACGATAAGGTAGAGTGGCTTTGAGAAAATCTCATCATTAGTCCTCTCACAGGCCAGGATTTAATTATCTCCACATCCAAATCGTCCGCTTCCCCCTTCTCAGCAGATTATTCTGCTCCTGAAGGATAATAACCATGATGCCTTTCGCCTCTTTCTTTGCCTGCATGGTAAAACAGCAAAATACTGATGTCCCCTTTGTGTGTGTGTGTGTGTGAGTGTGTGTGTGTCTCCCCGCATACTCGTCTTGTTTCATTTTCCTTGATAGGGGGATGGTCGGATAGGTTGGGTGATGAATAGGTGTGTGTGCAGCCCGTGTGTCTGTGTAAATGTGCTTGCGTGTGTGCTCGAGTGCGTTGGGAAGGCCTAGAAATAGGTTCATGTAAAATTAATCTTCAGACAGAAAATTGACCCAGATGTAGTGGAATCTCATTGTGCCTAACTACATCAAATGGATCCCATGACAAAGACAGAGTGTAACAGTGACAAGAGGAGCTAAACAAGGCATGCTGATTAAAAGCTCACAAAAAATCCACAAAAAAAAACAGAAGAAGGGAGGAGGGAGTATCAGTGGCGAGCTGAAGTGAGAAGAAGGAGAAAGTGAAGACAGAGAGGAGAGCTTATTCCTCCTCCGAGAGCATTGTAATGCAGCTGCCTTATGTCTTAATGTTGATCACACTGACTCTGGTGGGACCTCATTAGCTCAAGGCAAAGAAATGTGTCCAGCCATCTATTGCCTTGCAGGGAAATAAGACATAGTGTAATAGCATTAGCTCATGGCCACAACTACAAATGCTAAGTTGCTTAGGCCCTAGACCAGTAGTCTTGTCTACCCCTGAAGTCTGCTTAACATTTATTGGTGGAGTGAGAACGGTTGGGAGGGTTCATTCTTACAGGACAATTGTGGTGTCTTGCAACTTGGGTCTTATTTTAATTGTACTCACCAAAATCATTTCTGCAGTCTGGGAACCAGGCAATATTCCTAATGCCGAGCAGACACCGTACAAATTAAACAAGATCTATTATAACCTGGAATTGGTCTCCCTGACTTATTTTAGAATCAGGCTGAATTTCCACAACATTGGTTGTCATTTGATGTTAAATATGAGGGGGGTCGCCATTGGGGAAATTAAATGGGGAAACCTGTTAGGGGACCCCAGGGCAAAAATTGGCTGTAGGACTGCTACACCTCTAAAAACTCAATTTTGACACAGGGCCCCTCGACAAGACATGGCCACAAAACTGGCTAATAATGCTATGGTTATTAGTTGATAGTGTATGTCAGTGGTGCAAATTCTCAAACAGAATTGCAATTAATCAAATTACAAATTGACCATGCAGTGATCCGGGGGTTTGGGGCACCGGACTTTGCCCACTTGGTAATTCAGCCTTTGGCGTCGGACACCACAATCAACAATCTGGATATTCTGCTGCTGTTAAAAGATCTGTTATAAACTGTAGTGAGCTTGTTTTAATATTTTCGGAGTAGTATTTTACATGTTGTCCCTCAATGTAGTCTTAGTCTGTAGTCTAATACTGTGCAGGAATAGAAATAAAACTAAACTCAGAATAGACCATATTGTCTCCTTCTTATTCTTGTTATTCTTCTGTATCTTATGCATCCATATTCTTTTTTTCCTTCTTGATTTCTGTTCAAAGTAACATTGCCTTTCTCTTTTTTGTCAACATTTTTGAGGATGCACTCATCTTGCTTGAATTAGACTATCGGGGGTTTTGTTCAGTGTGAGCACCCATGTTGATCGATTACTACTACAGGATCAGACAGGTTGTAAAAAAAGCCAGAAATTCAGCTTTATTTGGAGTTAAAACAGAATGTAAGTGCACCAGATCTGTCACTAAAAATCTCCCATTAGACAGGAAAAGTATGTGCTTCACACAACTATCAGCAAATACAGCGTGACAAAGTTGAACCAGGAAGTCGGGCTGCAACAGTTTGGATAATAATTTTACCTAACAACAAATAATGTGTCCATCAACACACTGCACTGAACTTACTCTATTGGAATTATCCTTTAAAGACTTCAGTGACCTCAGTGACCCTTATGACAGTGGGCGCAGTGTATTTCTTTAGGAAGATACATCATATGACTAGCTCTAACAATCCTGGACGTATGTATTCACACACACACACACACACACACACACACACACACACACACACATACAGACAACCATGTCTGATGGCAGGCTGATTGTCAGTAGAGATTGTGGTATCAAAGCCTGTCACACACCCATTTCCTCGATGTGTCTGTCATCACTCATCTGACCCCATTTCATTAGAAGCCATGCAACATGATAGCTTGTCTCGTAGACCACGCGGCCCTCCATCAGAGAATCAATGACGAGTAGCACAGTGACTGACTGGTGGATTGAGGTCCAAATGGAGATCAGGGATATGCTGAGAGCTACGAGCCGACAGCTTGAGGCTACGAGCCGAATGGTTATGACTCAATCACTTTATCATCTCACTCGCTATCATTCTTATGCAGAGCAAGTTTATAGCGTGGTAGATCTAAAAGCAATACGGATTTGACCTTGGCAGCCATTTGCAAATATAATTTTTCTGTTTTCGTGCTTTATAATGGCTTACAATAACCCTATGTGTAGACATTTGTGGCTGAAATGCAAACCAAGTGTTAACTGTCACTGACTACGTTTTTACTTGTGGTTTAGTGTGGGTTTGTAGTTGCACGTGCGATAAGTCACACCACCTTTACAGGAATAGTTCAACATTTTGGGAAATACGCTTATTTGCTTTCTTGTCAACAGTGAGATAAGAAGGTTGATACCTCCATCAACCGTTTGCCTAGTTTATAAAGTCTGCAAGCAAGGGAAGCAACAGGAAACAGCTAGCCTGTCCTCTAGGCTCTGTCCAAAGAAGAAGTGTAATTAGATAACTTTACAGGTGGCAGTAGGCAGATGTTTTTCACCTCTGGACAGAGCCAGGCTAGCTGTTTCCCCCTGCTTCCAGTCTTGATGCTAAGCTAATCGCCTGCTCACTCTAGCATAGTATTGAGCATACAGATGTAAGAGTGGTATGAATCTTCTCATGTAACTTATCTACACCTCACCTATCCTATTACTGTAAAACAACATACCAATGCAATTTAGGTATTTTGTAACATGTGGCACCATTGTGAACTCTACCAAGAAGTTAATATCTGTCTCCCCACTCCATATTTTTTCTTTACCTGTCTAGTCTCACCATCCTCTCTATCTTTTTCCCTCCTTCATCACCCTTCCCCTCACTCCTTTTGTGTTTTTCCCACAGGTGTAGCCCTGTGGATTCATGCGAGACTCTGCCATCGTGCCAGGGAAGCTGCTGCCGTACAGAGATATGCTGAAGGTCGTCTGAGGGTGGCTGCAGGTGCAGGGACCAGTCGAGGACCAGACAAAGATACAGATTCACTCATGTTCTTCTCTCAGTAATACCCCATAAGCTGCCCAAGAGAGACACACACAGATGTGTTTTCTCTCGCTGCCCTCAGCGCGCCACGCCACCCAATTTCAGCCTTTATCACAGTGTGGTGAAGGAGAGGATCAAAGACACAAACACAGCCAACCTCATGCAGGCGCCTACGCACGTACACACACACTCTCTGAGTAATCCCATACAGTCCTCTGCTGTGATGTATTTGGTCCAAGTCATGCGAGGTCAGCCATAGCTTCCTGTTCTGTGATGAAGGGTACTGGACTGTTCACAGCTCAATGTGACCTGCTGTGTGCAGTAAACATTTATTGAGCACTTCAACACTTCATTTATCTTTATGTGTACCTCAGCGTGTTTAATAACATAAAATAAAAACAGGGAAACTGACAGATTGAGATTGTAGTTGTGGAAACACGCACATCTTTTGACCTTATATGCTATGCTCTCAGGCTGCCATCGTTGTTTTGGTCGCTCCCCTGTGGCAGCAGAAGTAATTTAGTGAGAGAAAACATGAAGATACAGAAAGATCGCCACATGCATTTGCAAATTTCCAGCACGGCAGGAGTGTAGAAAAAGTTGCGTGTATAAAGACAGCCAATTCAGAGGCGTACTTGAGATGGAACGAAAGAATTTTTCCAGCTCTTGCAGCTAAATACTTTTCACTTTTCACTCATTCATTTCAGAATGTTTTACACATGTACAAATCTAATGCACGTTTAGAGATTAGTGTACACATTCACAAATATAATAATATACATTTACAGATTCTTGTACGCAGTCACGAATCGGTGTACACATTCACAAATCTCTGTACCCTTGCATATCTGAGTACACGTTTGCAGATTCCTGTACACATTCACAAATCTGAGTATACACATACACACTCTCCACACACGTCCCACATCCCATAAATTTACTGGAGGAAAACACCTGTCCAGAGAGGTCCTTGGTGGATTTCATTTCATTTTATTTTGATTTATTTACTTAAATTCTTCATTCCTCTGCAGGAATACCAAACAGCCTGGAGCTTTTCATCTTCTTGCATCTATGTTGCTGGACTCATTGCCAACGAACAAGTCTCACAGACTGCTGTGAAAGTCAATACCGGCACCATCAGCCTCTTATTTTCAATGCTAATGGAGAAAATGTCTGATGTGTGTTGTCATCACAAACACCCAAGATGTTCTAAAATATCTGGAGCATAACGTTACACAGATAGGTAGCTAAAACACATATCCTCATTAGTAATTGCTGCTGAGAACACAAGACTGGAGATGATTAGTACATTGAACTGGCACAGGGGAAACAGACAGGGGAGGCGATGTATTTTCATTGTTATATTTATTGTCTGTTCTGTACTGTACTGGTGATCACAGAAGAACCCAAACATGTGTTCTGTCAAAGTTACCACCTGAACATTGCCTTGGTGTGTTTTGTCTCAATACGTCCACTAAGTCCATTCTGACATCATCTACACATTCACATACCCACACTCTATTTAGTAGTAAAATAGTCTTGATGAAACAGATGCAAATGAGTTTCAGTCCCCTGACACCTTTTTTTCAGGCTCTTTTTTATCCACCTCATTTAAAGCAGTTGGTGTGTTATTCTCCAAAAGGATGAAAAGGACATATTATCTATCACATTATCTACACATCCATCTAACACGGATCAATATTAGCATTCATTTGGAGTCGTGTTTCACTTTCCCTTTTACATACAAGTAGTCGTAATCCGTTGTTAATACTAAAATATTGATTATAGCTGCTTTAAGAGTTCACTGTGCTTGAAACAAATTACGTCATAGGACATATCGTCCAACCAAGTCTAAGGAAAAAAAGTCTTACCTGTTCTGATTGGCCGTACTCAGTTTCGGACAATCTCTCCGAAGTCATTCATGTGGTTGCACTCAGACGTGCAAATGAAAAACTGATGCAAGTACAGTGTTTGTGTGAAGAATAAAAAAAGAGAGTGGTTTAGAAAGAAGCCCTCCCTTACTTTCACACCTCCATACATCTGGCCAATCGCTGCATAAAGTGGGCATAATTGTCGGATTGCCCGTTACGGAAAGTTATAAAAATGCAGTCCCCCCATCCAGGATTTAGCTGCCGGAAAGGGGCCTTGCTAATAGATACCCCAACAAACACCAGGAAATTAGTGGACAGCCGGAGAAAGATGAAGGAATATTATGATCCCTGATTGCTGTGAATGCACCACATTTGCATTTTGTTTCTGGTCACTGAAACACTTTCTTCCAAATGTTTGCTTATCTTATTGGTATAATGTCATCAGCACTGTTGGCTTTTCTCTTGATAAAGGCACAAATGAGCAAACTGAATGCACTGCTGTCTGACTGCCAGAGATGGGACTGCTCACAAGCTGAGCTGAATAGAGAGTAAACAACACTTCTAAAGAAGCGCTTCAATTGAGGGGTCTTTGAACCTACAATCACATCCTGAAACTAAATAAATAGGAAATACACTATAGAACCGTAAATAAATAAGACTGTTTGCTTATTCAACTGTGTCATTTGCTCTCATTTTTATCATTAACTGACAATGCATGTGTGTATTTTGTGGAAGCACACAATGTGTATTCGCCTTGCACAGTAGTGGGAACTTACACCAAGGCCAACTCTCACACTTGAAAAAGATGCAACTTCAGTGAAGAAAATAAAACGGAATCTGACACCTCTGCTGTTAGCTGTGACTGGTGGAGGTGTGTAAAAATGTGAGTTTCACCCTGAGTTGTGAAAATATGTGTCTATAGATGGATGAGTCACTGCAAAGGAGACAGACAGAGAAGAAAAGAAAAAGAGCAAATAGAGGGTAAGAGATTGTGTGTGTTTGTCTTGAAGTGAGTTGTATGAGTCGTATTAGCTGCTGAACCGACTCCACTGGGACTTTGACTGGCATTTTTGTAATATATGGTACACATTCAGGTGGTGAAAATGAGCCAGGATGTGATAACAACAAACACTTTAAAGGAGCATCAGCCTCAAGTAGTCATTGAAGCTTCATGATCATCAATCAAACTCTTCATTCTTAACACAGGCATTTTCTACTTGGATTCCCTCCATAACCTCATTACCAGGGGTAGGCGTATCGAATCGTCTGAGAGGGAGAGAAATCCACAATCTGATCCAAAAAACGATACAGATAGATTTGTAATGATACAACACATTGTGATTCAAAGCCAGTTTGAATACTAAAGAAGTACCCCAGAAAATTCAAGAAAGAAAATCAACCAGAAGTCTTCAACCAGGAGGAGTTAGGGGCCAGTTTGAAGTAGCATTAGCTGCTACTTGTCTTTTGTTGACTGCTCCCCTCAGTAACTTTACTGTCAGTGCACGTCGTCTTCTTAAATTAATAGCAAGGTATGTGGTGCTGCCAGCCTATTTTATGATACCAGTGCACATTTTGAAGACTGAGAATGCTATTTAAACTTCTTTTTTAAACTGTACACAGTGACACTGACATTTCTTTCACTGTAGGAAAGTTATTGATGATTTGAAGCAGGTATGTGATGTGGAAACATAGCGAGCCAGCAGAAGTGCAGAGAAAGAGATAGTTCTTACACTACTCACTACTGAAAAACATTATCACATTACTGTATACTGCCCAACTGTTCATAGCATATTTCATTTTTAATACACTGGTATTGTCTCATTTTGTGAGTGGTGATCCATTGAACAACAATGTACATTTTATTGAAATAATTGAGGTTCTCGTGGTTCTGTGTGTTTATTTATGCTACTGAATAAAAAAACAGGACTATAGCACTAGTTATTCACTCTATATGGGGTTCTGCTCTTTATGACAGCAGGACCTGCCGTGTAATGTGAAAGCAATCCCACACCACAGAGCTTCATGTGATTGGAAATCACACCAGCAGTCCAGCGTGCACCAATTCAAGTAACAGGGGGAGAAGAAAGACAAACACCATCTCTGTTTCAGCACCTTAGATGGTAAATATTTTGCTACTTTCTTTTTCTCCTGTACAAATTGAATGTTGTGACTGTGTTTGAGAATCTGGCTCTCTGTGGGCGGAAATCAATGACACATCTCAGTTAGCGAGAGGGAGAGAGCAGAAATTAGACACAGAGCCTAAAATCCTACTTAAATTTTTCAAGAAGCTTCAATAGTTCACATGCATTATTAAAATCAATTTTGTATAGCAGTGCATGCATTCCCTCTTCTTTTCACATTTAATCAGGTAACCTTTTACATAATTCATGTTTAATTTGTGATTGATCAAGTTCTGTAAAATCAGCTGGTACTATAAACATATTACAGTAATTATAATGTTAATTTATGCACATAATAATAGAATGTCTATGCTATGTAAACAGGTTTATTTCTGTCATAAAATAGACTAATTAAAATATCTTCCACAGTCCACGTAGAATAACATCTCTTTTATTCATGTGGCCTACTGAACTTCATGCTAAACAGCAAGGTTATGGTTTTGAACCGCAGTTCACAGTGTGAGACTCTCAAAACCTCTAATATAGCCTACAGTATCGTCTGATTTAGCTATTCAAGCTGCTATTCCTCACCTGTCCACCAGGCATCCTCTGTGTATTCCCCTGCCCTGCACACCTGTTGCTCATCACCTCATCAGCCTGTCTGACCTGCTAGCTGCAACAGCAGGTGTGCCTCATTATGTCATTATCAGCCAGTGCATTTAAACCATTTAAACGCTGTCCCCTTCTCTTTATATTGTTAGGTTGTTGAGGCATGTACCCTGTCTCTTTGCAGCCTCTACTTCTGTTAGTCAAAGTGCTTGTCAGTAAAGTTTGACACCATGATCTTCCTGACTCTGGTGTCTGTGTTTGGGTTCTGCCCTCTCCTGTATCACTGACAGTACATCGAGCATGTGAGCTGCAGTTTCAAGCTGCCGTATTTGATTCGTGCCTCCATTCGATCCTTCACAGTTGTCACGGGCAGAGCAGCTTGACAAGTCTCTTGAGGGCAGAACAACACGAAAGGGGGGAAAAAAAAGGAACATGGTTCAACTAACATGTTAATCAGACTTCTTTCACAGCAGACAGTTTTACATGTCATAGCAAGAGAACCGCAGGTGTAATTAATAACTTCATTAATTGCTGCATTTAATGAATGTTCCAGGGTCCTGGTATTATATAAGCTGTCTCACTGGTATGGCCTCCTGGGCCACAGCTGTGACACAGATCTGGTGTTTATCCATCATATTATACTTCAGTGTAAAATAGCTATACATTTTAAACATTTATAAACTGCTTTTCAAG
>VMKM01002930.1:0-52504 GCA_008360985.2 Macquaria ambigua
AACTGTCAGGGTAGGGGAGATAATGTAGCTGCATTTTCCTTCTGTGAACATGAGTTGATTAAGTGCCCCTGAAAAAACACTAAACCCCACCTCCAGTTTAGCTGCTTAGTGTGCAAACTTAGACCGACTGTTGTACTCCAGGGAAACTATATAACCCTCCCTCCACCTGCAATGATTTTCTTCAGGCTGTTGCCTGCAATAAGACTGCAAAATGAATATACAAAATCTGCCAAAGTGAAGGACATATCTTGAGTTGAGAATAAATCAAAATAGTCTGTGTTTTGGTTTCAAATTGTGATGTTATGTCTTTGCAGAGTACAATCATTCATTTATCTAGGACCGGATCGATTCGATCTTTTTTTTTTTTTTTTTTTTTTTTTGGAGGGAGGGGGAGGGGGAGAGGGAGAGGGAGGGAGAGGGAGGTAGGGGGAGAGGGAGGGAGGGGGATGGGGAGAGAGAGAGGGAGGGGGAGGGGGAGAGAGAGATTCTCCACGTTGCTGCTGAATGAAACCCAAACTTACCTGATTCCAGACCTCTAATGAAGTGAAAACACAATTTAAAATTTAGTCTGATTATTAGTCACACCCAGTCTGTGAGCTACACTACAAAACACCCACACACACACCCATGCACACATCCATAGCAGAATACTAATAGTTGGTTTTAAATGTGATTGTTGCTGTATCTGTGAAATAAGGCTGAAAGTAACAGAACGTCCTGTTGGTGCCAAAACACAAAGAATCACTAGTACCAGTTATGTGTTAAAAATATAATTTTCACTACTGTTCAAAGACATGCCTGCCTTCATAAGTACCTTATTACAGGCAGTGTCTCTTTGCCTCCCCTGCATTTACACTGCTCAGAGAGCACAATACGAATGTTATTATCGTATGCTTTTCACGAGTGCATGATTTATTTTACATTGCATGCGTTTTGCTTTCACTTTAAAGGATAACTATCATTACTGGCAAAAATGATGTGCAGCTGTGAGAACATATCAGTTAAAAGCAATTCAATCATTGTTCAGTTGTTTCATTTCTCCTCTCCAAACTGTTATTGCGTGTGGAGAGGGAATTAGAGAGAAAGAGGCAGATGGCTTCTCTTATAAATATATATCCGCCTGTATGATTTGTACTACATTGAACTACCATGTGTTTTTGTTATTTTTATTTTCAGATTGTTAAAAGGGAAATAACAAATAAAGATTAGTCGAAGAAGAGTTGGGATATTTGATTTTTTTTTCAGAATATGGTAGTAATAGTTATGCATTTTCCAACTGTCACTGATTTCATGCAATACTAGTATTACCATTCCTACTACAGCTAATAATGATGATTAATGATAATAGGAAAAATGAAATTAATTGCAGTGGTGCTTGCACTTTCATTCATTCTGAATGATTCTTGGGGCTGGTATTTCTGGATCTCTAAAACACAACAGATGTAGATTATCCATTTTAAAACGAATGAAATGAGTGCTTATGATTTAATTTTAAAAACGATGAGTCAACAGAACTTGTTCAGTATGCTTACATTTGTTTTCATTCAGTATGCTGTTCAAACCAACTTGTCCCTATTTACTTACTCGAGCCCTTTTCATACTGAGCCTTTACCCTCCCTCAAAGGGTGTATCATTACAAGCCTGCCTGCCAGTCATCAATAAATAGCCACAGAATATTATTTTATCTCAGTATGCTATCAAACATCACATTTTCTCTTGATCTCTTCTGCCTAAATTTTTATTTTGTTCATCAGCTAACAATGTGCTGATATCCCCTTTTAATTCCCGTCTTGCATTGTCATGTTATGAGCTCTTATTTGCTGTAAACAGATCTCATTGTGACATCAAAGAAATAAAACATAATTTTTTCCTTAATTTTGTAACGTGACAAACACACATTATTGTACTACATTTTTGGGACTTAAGTTGGAATTTGTCATTTTGTCTTACACGTCCTGCTTCCTGTTTCAGACTCAGACTTCGAGGCCTTCACAAGCTAACCTGATTGGCTCATGCTGCTCTGTGCCCTAGCCCTGCCCTGAGGTAAAGAACCAGTGTGAACCTGAAGCCCCATAAGCCCCATGTAGATCAGATCGGATGATGACGTCTGAGCTTTCTTAGAAGTCACATTTATAACAAGTGATGCCTACAGTGTTTGCATTACTGATGAAGTGTAACATGTCCTTGTACGTCTATTCTTACAGGTCAAAGGTCAATTCCCCATGATGCACTTCTCTCTCTGCCCACCATGGCTCCTACACCTGCTGAATGACACTTAAAAAAAGATACAAATGTGTATTTTATGTATGTATGTGTGTGAGTGTGTGTACATAGCTCATTGTGGAGTGAAAGACTGGAAACTTTGTATTTTGAAACCCAAGGAAATAGTTCTAATCATCTCTGCATTAACTAACAATGTTTCAGCTGAATTTTAACTTGAATTATGCCTGCAAGTGGAAACTGACGAACAAGGCAAATATAAAGCAGAGAAAATAAAGCATTTCCTGCTGACTACTCTGTATCAGTCGGTGGTAGTTGGGAAATGTTGGGATTAATGTCAAACAATTGAAGATAAAATTCAAAAATGAATTTGAGGTTTTAAAAAAATCTACTTTACAATATTAATACACTTGTTTTTGGCTGTTTCACTATTGTGACCACAGAGCTGCAGGGGGGACTGTCTGGAAAAACTCTGAAAGCACTAAAAGTGCGACTGTTGATGTACTATTGATACATTTTGAATGATACATGGATTTCAAATCAATAGATAAAATACATTTTTTGCTGCATCACATCACAAATTTATTCAGGTCAAGTCAAAAATACATTTTTATAGATATTTTCTGTCTGCTACATGAAATAAAGACAATCATCAGGATGAATTATTTACATTAATCACAAGGTCGTACACCGAGTAAGACAATAAAAGAACCCAAACAAAGTCACTTTGTGTGCAGAAAGAGAGAGAGAGAGAAGGTGATGTGTACTTTGTGGTCAATGTACAGCATCCAAAATGACCAGTGCATAAAGCAAACAATCATGTTGTCAAGGCAAAGACAAGCCTCACAAATAAAAACTTGCCAGAAGTCAACACACACTAGACAGTAGCATACAGTATTTTGGTGGACACGTAACACCACACTCGGAGAGTTAAAATGGATTGAAACCTAACTGTGTATCAGCAAGATGGATAGAAATTTGATATGTTTGTGAAGGGATTTAGTCCAAGAAAATTGTAACTCTTAAAAACCACTAAAAGGGTTGATGAGGCAAAGAAGGAATCAGATGGCAGTAAGATAGGTGAACAATGTTACACTTCAATATTATGTCATTACAACAATCAACAGAAGTGTATTCTATCCTGTCAGACCCAGGCAAAAGTTAATGTGGAAATTTCATCTGGATTCACACAGGCACAGTATATTACTCTTTGTAGTTCACATCTGATGGCCTCATTGATTTCTAATTGGGTAGGAATGTTGGAGAGCAAAGACAGAGATCAGATTTGTGCCATGATGGTGAAAACAATTTGATCTTCTGTTCATATTTACGTCCTGCCAAAAATCATTTATAAAATGAGGTTCTAAAAAGTTTTAAAAACCCAGAGAATGAGAAGATGGTGAAATACTGCATGTTGAAAACAAGAGCAGTAACTGCTCCAAGTGTGGTAGAGCAAATTCTTATTTACAGTGATGGCCAGACACACATGACTGGATCGTACGAGTGTGTCCTCATGAGTAGTTACTTCTGTGTGCCTGTGCGCGTCCTCACTGTGTCCTCAGCTGCTGCAGATCACTGTGGCAGGGCTTTCAAGATGGCATTCACCTCCTCGGCTACTGCTGTCAGCGCAAACTCAAACTGGTCCTGATCGGGGCGAGCCGGACAGAGAGAGAGGTGGGGAGACAGGAATGGAAGAGTGAAAGGTGTGCGAGGAATGGTTAGAGATAGGACAGAGGGAAACCTCCAACTTCAAAGTGTTCAAATTGTGCAAACACACACACACACACACACACACAAACAAATTGATTGGTACCTTGGTGCGGACCAAGCCAGGTCTCTGGTCTCTGATGTGCTCCAGTGAGGCTGCGATGTCGATCTCCTTCACTCCTAACAACAACAACAGGAACAGTAAGAGCATCACTACCACAGTGTTTGAGGTTTCCTGACTCTATATGGGTGCTACAGAAGATAAGAGCCGTCTCTCTAAAACCACTCAACCTATAAAAAAGAGGAAAAAATAGGAAGATAAATGATATCTGAGTTTGCATGTGTTACCCAATGCATTTTCTATGAGAGGTTTTGAATGAGTTTCTTCAGCTCTGATCTTTAAAAAAAATAATAAAATACAACTTTCAGATAGGTAAATAAAGAAACAACGAAACAGATTGATTTTGTTATGATCTGTGAAATGTTAGCTTTTACCAGGGATGAAAAAAAATCTCTCTGCAAGAGTCCTATCGATCCTATTGATTTGCTTGATACAGTAAAATAAAACGTGTGTTAAGATTATGTATATGATTTGATTATGCCTGTTGAAATTTCTAAAAACAAACATAATTTTATATTTTCATGAGACTTTTTTTTAATCTACCATCTAATTTGCCTTATTAAGCTACTTTGTGGATAAACCCCCATAATGCATTTATGCATATACCTTAGTGTGGAATGATGATTCAAATGTGACATAAGCAGAATTATTTACATTGTGACTATAGCCCCCTCTGCTGTCCACAATAGGTAATTACATCACTGTGCACATCAGTGAGCTCCTATGAGCCAACTTTAACATAATTCCAATCCTCACTGCAAAATATTGACCTTCCAAAATGTTCCATTACCATTTTGCTGAATTATAACCATCTCTCTCTCCGTGTGCGTGTGTGCGTGAGAGAGAGAGAGAGAGACTCACCCTTGGCCATGCGGTTCAGCACCATGTCGATGAGTATGTACGTGCCAGTCCTGCTAGTGCCATCACTGTGGAAGTGACAGAGATAAGAAGAAAACATGTAATTCTCCACAGTGTTTTACCTCAATCTGCTCAATCTCACTCATTTGATTTTTTTTTCTTTTACCTGCAGTGAACGATGATTGGGCAGGAACGACCTCTGTAGCATTTATTCACCTTCCTGAAAAGCAGGAACAAGGGACAGCAGAGACAGAAAGGAGAACAAAGAAACAACAGAAAAAAAGGCTTTATTATAAATGATTTATTCTAAACTTTGTAATCGCAACTAACCTTGTTCACATATTCAATTAATAGACATAAACGACTTGTCAGTAATATAGACATTAATAGATGCATACAACACACCTATTAATGTCTCTTACGCAGCTTCAGGTACTTGGGTTGTGGCCAAATTAAAGGCAGTGAGAGGAAAGCAGAATGTGACCAAGTAGAATAAAGGATGGAAAGACATATATGTAAATGACAGACGAAAACAGTAAGATTAGGAATGAGGTAAAGAATGTCAAGACAGGAAAAAAATACTAACTTCATGAGGTCGTGGAGGACAGTGAGATGGTAAAACAGGAAAGAATAGGTGAAGAGGAAGCCACAGATTCACTGTCCCTCTTGCAGTAGCCAGTCACACCTGCCAATGCTCATTTTTGTGACTATGCAACTGGAGCCAGAGTACTAGCTGCAAACCACAAAAATGACACTGGGAGATGTTAAAATACAAACCTATCAACCTGCACACTGGGAGAGAGGGAGAGAGAGAGAGCTAAGATGATGGATTGGGTGTGAAATGTACAGCACATGGGGTCTTATTTGATTACACACTATGCAGAATGAATGATGAAGATAGGAAACAGATAAAAAAAGATGGATGTGGTGAAGGTGATCAGGAGGATTCAAACCCACTGAGGTGTTAGGGCACAAGTGAGTCACCGCAACACACACACACACACTGCATCCTGAACCAATCTGTTTGCTCCATTTTGTGTTACTCACTGAACATTAGTGAATCTTGTGGCACCTGGCGATATTAAGGGCAAATGTGGGGACAGCCTGTGTGTGCGTGTATGTGTAATTGCGTAGTTTCTTACCTGCGGAAGTCGAGCAGCGGTCGCGTGGAGGTGGGGATGCCGTCAGCCGGCCAGCTCAGCAGGTGAAACTGCGTCAAGGTTCTGGTCTCCTGCGTCTGGACGTTCTTCAGGTAGAAGCTGCGCACCAGGAAGTCCTTACACCAGATGTGCTCTGACACCAGGTTCACCTGATAAACACAAAGAGACAGAAAAGAGAGATGGACAAGAGGGTAAAAAAAATTAGACTTGATTGTTGAGGAAAAGTAGTCTGCACGCTGAATTTTGCAACCACTGCTGCAGGTGATCACATCATCAATAGGAACGAAAGAAAACTGGGCCAAAATTTTATGTGGCCCTAATTTTCCTCTGTAGAATAATTTGGATTTTCCATAAGAAAATTAGGGCCACATAAAGACATATGTGGTAATTCTAAGAAAACTCACAATTTTGATTTTGATTTAAGTCATAATTATGGCTCATCATTAAAATTCTGTATTTAATTTCAGAGATTTTACTATTTTATTCTCGGTATTCTCTGTATTTTTTTTTGTTTTTTAACATATAACCCTTCCCCTCTTTTATACTTATGTGTTTTGAATAAAACTCTTATGACAAAGGAAAGCTGTACCTATTACACTGAATGTTTGTTACTGGAAAAGCATCATAAAAAGGCACTGTGCTATTATGTGAAATTAAAGGTTATGAGTTAACATGAAAAGAACCTCATAGATGTGGTAGAGTGACGAGCCCTCATCAGGCCAGTATCGCTCGCACTGTTTCTCTCCATCTTCCACCAGAGCTGCCATCATCACTATCACTGTGCAGCCGTTCTCCCACACCATCTGTGGGTAGAAGAGAACACATACACACACATCTGATTGTCACACTGAAATAAATCTGTGACATCTGTAAGTAAGAAAGCAGATTTCCTCAACTGTATGGTCCAATGGCCTACATAATTTTAATTTGTCACTAAACAGCAAGTAAATCCGCTAAATTGGGAGTAAGACAGAAAAAGAAAGAAACAGCAGAGGGAAGATTGAGCTGACCTGCCAGAAATCAGCAACAGTGTGAGGCAGTGGTCCCTGTGTGGCGATATAAGCTGGCTGGCGAGGGTCATGATCGACCTATGGGAAAAAGGAAAAAAAGGAAAAGAGAGCAGAGTTTCTTAGGTTTTTCCTGCTGAGGATTCTCAAACAGATATGAGTTATAACGTGAGTTACAATGTAAATGCATTGTTGTATTGTTTGAAGAACTCTTACAATGATGCTGGCATTGATGTAGTCTTGTTTATTGGGGTTTACTTCAGTCTTCAGCTTCACCCGAGAGTGATCATCTGTAAAAGATAGCCGGTGTGAAGAATGAGTCACTGAATCAATGAAAGAAATCTGATTTTCCACATTCACTGCTTACATTGCAGTTTTAGTGTAGTAAAATGCTCAAAATTGGTATGGTGCTGTACATGCATACGTGTATGTGTTGTGCACTAAGCAGGGTGATCGATGATTCATATATATACGTGACAACTTGACAGAGGAATATAGAAATTCTAAGACAGAGTGACGCATTGATGAACTAACAGGGGAGTGATTCAGCGTGTCTGTTTTTTTCCATGTTGCTCGGGATTTGAGCCACAGCCACTGAACAGGGGTCAGCCTGGTAGGAGCACAAAGCTTCCCACTCCTTCTGAAGGCGATCCTTATTACGCAGGTGATCCTCCATATATGCCTGACGGAGAGATGACATGCAAATAAAATGTCGGAGGTTAATATCTGCTAAACAAAGAAAAGGATGCTTTTTACAACAGGAGATTCCTTTGCTACACCAGGAAGTACATTTTCTCTCCACTCTGATTGTGTATTGACTCACCAGGATCATGTGACCAGTAGAGATGTCCATATTAGACTGGGCTGGCTCTTCGCTCCAGGACGGGGTGGAACTGTGGGTGGAGGACGGGCTGTGCTGGGGACCATCACTGAACTGGGAGGAAACGCTGCTGACGCGGGACGTGTCCGTACCCCTTCGACCGCCAGCACCAGTGCCTATGGCGGACCCCGCCATGCTGCTGCTCACCCCGGCCAAACAGTCCTGGCGGCACAGGGAGGACTTGGACGCCATGTGCTGCCGACATAGCTCCTGAATGGACAGTAAGGAGAGGGCGAGGTAGAAGAGTAAAAAAAAAAAAAGTAATTAATTGATAACAGGGCTGACAATATGCATTGGTATCAATATTGACTTACTGAATAATCAGTTACTGTATATTTCTGTGTAGTAAAAATAAAAAACTATAACAAATGCATAACAAATTCTTATTAAATTATGGAGCTGTAACCAGTAACCAGTGTTTAGTATTGATGAACACTTGATCTGATGATTGGATTAATCAACTGATTGTTTCAGCATTAATATGGACACGTTATGCTTATTTCATGTCATTAACATTCCAAGCATAATATGTATAACCTGCACTCAGAGACATTTCTTCACAAAACCTCTGAGAAATCATATAAAATGGCCTTTCCTCAGTCCTGAATCTCCCTATGCTGCCTTACCTGGTAGTCAAAGTGTGTTTCTGCTCCTCCCTCTGGCCCCAGGCCAAGCTTGCCATTGGCCACTTGTTGAGCGTAGTGCCTGAGACAAGCTACGGCCATGGCCAATACCAGCAAGCCTCCTACGACTGCCATGGAAACAAGGGTGATGACTGTCCCACTGGAGCCCTGGGAAACCCTGGTTACCTGAGGGAGACCCCGTACGCCTGTCCTCTGGGAAAAAAACATCATAAAGAGTGGTGAGAAAGATGTGGGCAGGGGGGGAAGGGAGACAAAGATAACCGACTATTATCTCACAAAAGTGCTATCTCCATTTGTTGACATGCACATCTCGCCTTTTGAGAGTAGTCAACCCAAGCTAAGCGACCCCAGGGGATCTGCCCTCACCACTGGAATTCAAAAGGTCACTCATGTCATTTTAACAACACATTTGTTTCTATCTAACTGTACATGACAGCAAGGTGTGCCCAGTGAGAGGATGATGTTGAGTTTTAAAGACAGAGGTCTGAGAAGTCAAGGTAGTATGAACCAGGAACGCATTAAAAAGACAGCAGAGGCTCCATGGAGCACACTCCACACATCCATGCTGTACGTTTGAGTTCGCCACAGTGTGTCATTCCACCTCTTCTTCATCTTCTTTTCTACCTTTCAAAACACTTTTCACTATGCTACCCGCTGCTACAGAATTCAACATTACAGTCTTGCCATTTTAATCTAAAGCAGGTGTATGTGGTGTGAATCACCACACTCCTGTTCACTCAAAATGTCACTCCAAAGAAAAAATGCAGCTTCACCAATAAAGTAAATAAACCGACCAGCCTTGAGAGAATAGTTACAATAGCTATGTCTTCCCACAGCTTCAGTATCACTGTTTATATGTATCTTTACCCTTTTCTTGACTTGGAGTATTTACCCTTAGTCATTAATTCATGATAATTTTCTATTAGTATTTTTTTTTCTTTTTGCTCACTCTTGATGTACGTGTGTCTTAGTTTTAATAAAACACTCAGTATCTGGGGGCCCGTGATTTTCTCCTTAGTATTTTTTAAATATACAAATCATGCATACATTTTTTCTATTTAAATTAACTGAATTAATCCACAAAATAATAAGATTTCTGAATGAATTAACCAGAATTGACAAGCACTGCTATTGAGAAATGACACACACACACACACACACACACACACACACACGTTCCATTAATTTATTGGCAGGACAATTACAATATTATTTCTGCAGCCCTGAATCCAATCGGTGTGTTATCCACAAGATTTGAGATGCAGGTGATGATTCAGAGACCTGGAATCAGGCTGTTTGTGTGAACAGCGAATAATGAGGTTAATGACACCTGTGACTGTTGCCATAGCACCTGGGATCTGGGAGCCACAGTAGGGGGGGAGGTGGAGGAGATGAAGCACCATGGCAACAAGTGAAATGCTGGTTGTTATGAGGCGTCGCCTCGCTGATTTGTTCTGGCCACTTGCCTTCCAGGTGGCACACATTCACACGGGGGGTTTACACACACACACACACACACACACACACACACACACTACAACCACCCACACACAACATTATAACACAAAGTGTAGTGGTGGATGGAAAACAAGCTGTATAGGTGAGATAGATAGATAGCCTTTGTCTGTGCTGCATCATAAACTCATTTTTATTTAAAAAGTAATTGACATGACAGAGGCAGCAGGGATGCATCGATTGATTCTGATATTTAGATAAAAAAATATTAGGTTGACTCACTAAAACCTGTGTATTAAACTTAGAAATACACATGTTTTTGGAGATTCATTTAAATTACTCCTTGTGTAATTTAAACTCCTGTTTGTATAGCCTATTTAGGATTGTGTGTGGCCTGTCCACATCTTTACTATAGCAGGAGTACTGCATGTGTGAAAGACTAAGTGTTAAGAATTGGGCTAATCAAAATATTCCCACTGAACAATAAAAAATATATATCTTAATCCTGAGCGTCATGTGTTCGGTGATACACCTGGCTGTGTATCTGAACCTTTTCATGTTACCATCCCTGAGTTAAGACATAGAATCAAGCCACTCTGTGACTACAAAAGACAGCCACACTTAAAGTAATCCCACAAGAGGTACATCCATGCAAAAAATACAGTGAAGAGCTGGTGGTGGCCACAGTGAGAAAACAAGACGGTCTGGAATCTCATTTGACACTTGTCTGATAATCTGTCAAGCTAGGGTCCATGAATTAATAGATCAAAGAGAAAATGGTAAAGAATACACAGCAGTGATTATATCTCTGTTGCCTTGACAACTGCTCCATATGTTACTGATAGGAAGGGTTACAAGCGAAAGTGTGTTTGTGTGTATGTGTGTATCAAGTACCTCTCCCACACCAGTCTGTACAATCTTCAGGCCTGTCTCAGACTCCAGGAAGTTCTTTTCAGATACTGTTGGGGTGAAGAAAACAACAAACATTTTATTATTGTTTGGTGAAATTTGATGAAAAAACTGTGAGAGCGACAGTACAATGCGTCCACGTACTTTTCACTTGCGTGGGTAAGCAGGCGTTGGTGTGTCTGTGTGAGTGTGTGTGTGTGTGTGTGTGTTTGAGCCTCACCAGCTTTAGCAGCCACCTCTGCAGCTGTCATGTTGTGTTCATTCTGGCGGATACGGAACGTCAGTGCAGGACCCACCACACTGGCAACACAAAACCACAGGGACACACACACGTGCTGGGTGCTTCAAAAGTGTGAAAAATATTCTTATTGTTTAGAGTAACACATAATGGTGGTGTTTACCTGATGTTGATGAAGCTGCTGGTTGTCAGGTGTATCTTATCAGCCAGTAGCTCCAACAGCTTCACTCCTTCATACAAACTCAGAGGACTGCGAATGAAAAACATCATTATCCTCTTTGTGAACACCGTGTTTAATAAATTATATATTTGCTGCTCTTTACTGGCAATTAATATGGCATTTAGTGATTTCATCTATTGCCAGTTTATGTCAGCCTTTGGCATGACTGCATTTGTTCAACACACTCAGAGAGAAGTAGGTCTTTCTTGAGAATAATTATTGGCTCCACAGGAAGAGATGTGCTTCATGTTTTAGCAGTTTATTTGTAATAAACAGAAGAACTGAAAGCTGAATTTGATCGAGTGCTGACCTGTGGTTGGTGACAATGTACCCATACTCCTCCTTGGCTCCTGTACCCTCAACCAGTGGCGGCCTTTGCTCCTTCAAGCCTTGTCCAGCTTCAGCAGGAGCGGCCTGCGGAGGCTGGGAGGCAGAAGGGGGGAGGCTGGCGCTCTTGGCTGGAGGTGTAGCTGGGACTGAGGCGGCGGAGGGGGCAGGAGGGGCGTCAGCGGGACCAGGAACAGGGGCAGGCTTCTCCGGCTTATAGGACACACTGTCTGTTTTTAACAGCTGCATCTATGGGGGGAATAATAGAAGACCTGTCAGTGAAAAGAAGTGTATGATTGCTTCTCATGAACACTGTTGACAGTGGGTGCTGACATACCTCCTTGAGGGTGATGAGGTCTTTCTCAATTGGATCTGTGTTAAGAGAGACAAACTGATGTTTTTAAACAAACACTACAGAAAAAAATAATACAAAAAAATACAATTCAATTTCAGCAAATTTTGTTTTCCCATCTATTCAAATGTCAGCTATCAAAATGTTCCATTTATCTATTTTAGGATATTTATAAGATTTTATTCCAAATTTAGATCTTCGCCATCTTGCTAGGTATAAGGTATAATTCATTTTAAAAGGTAGCTGGCTGTAGATTTTAACCTCTAATCCTTATACATATATAGATGTTGAAGCTTCATATTGTAGCTTCATAATCCCACTTTCATGTGTGACAAGTGACGGGGGACTCAGTATTTCTATTTAGTTGTTGATTTGAAAGACAAATGTCCCCCTTACTTTATACTTGAGAAAAGCATTTATTAATACAGGGGTTTGGTTTGACCTAACATCCTGAACAGAACACAGGTAATAAGTGAAAGACTGTACCTGTTTTGTCTTGGGCCTGCAGCAGCTGCAGAATGAGGGCCAGCTTGTAGAGCTGCTCTTGACTGAGCTTTCTGGGATCAACTCTGTACCTCTGCAAGACTCCTGACATCCTCTGGAGCAGATCATCTAACACAGGAGAGCAAAGTTAGCATTACCTTTGTACTGTCCAATTTACAAATTGGATGGATGTTCTGGATATACACACTTTGTAAGTACACCCATAGCATATATCTGTTGAACCATTTTTTGTAAAGAAATGATGTCAGGCATCATGTAAATTAAGTTTAGATAAGTCTAAGTTCCTTTTTCTCACCATTGTTTCCAGACAGAGTGCTCAAGTCCTGAGGAACTTTTTTATTCTGCAGCGGTTGTTGTCTGCCAGCAGTACCAAGTCTCTCCTCTAGGGTGTAGTCTTCCACATAGTCTACTGGTATCTCCAGTTCCAAGTCCTCATAGTAAGGCAGACCTGTTCATAGCATAATGAGTTATGATGGTAAAGAGAATTGTTTAGTTATAAAAGTTACAAAAAGCCTCTTTGACAGCATGTTGTTTGACCAGACAAAGTTTTATCATGTTTTCATTTGTGCTACCTGATAATGTTTTCATCTTTGCTGAATAGCTTTTTTCTTGTGTGTTTTATTTTGGCAATTTGAAATACCTCTTTACCTGCTGGAGCCATAGAAGCGGCTCCTCGGTGGCGGTAAGAAGGCTGTGCAGATGCCAGGTAGAGAGACAAAGCTTCCTGTAGCAGCTGCCTGTCGCGCTCTTGCTCTCTCTGATTGGCCTGGGATCTTGAAGAGGGGCGGGCATAACCGCCTCCTGCCCCAATGAGTGATCTCTCTGCCTCATCTTGGTACCTATGCTGGAATTAGGAGAGATATTACACTGATTTAGTGTGCATGCATGGTTGTGCATATTTGGTTGTGTTTTCTCTTCTTTGATGGTGCTGTAATTATCTTTTAATACATGTTTCTGGTGTATTTACCACTTCTGTAATGTTCTAGGATGATATACAGTATGTTTCATTCTAGATTGTGATGTACTATTGTTATATGAGTGGGGATTTCATGTGTGAATTTTTGTCTGTTATAACCACACTTATGCCTGGAACTAGTTTTTTCACGCATCTGCTTTTGGACGATAATGATGTGTGTGTGTGTCTGTGTGTGTGTGTGTTTGTGTGTGTGTGTTTGTGTGTACCTGGTGGTATGTGTATGGGTCCATGGAGGCTGTCTGCATGCGTAGTGGGGACTGAGGAGGCTCAACAATCATGTAGTCCACATAGTTGCCACCAGGAGGTGTGGACCCCGATTTAGAACTGTGGTGGTGGGGGATGTGCTGTTTGGACCTGGCAACCCAGAGAGAAACCGAGAGGATTAGCATGGATACAGAGGGGTTGAAAGGAGAGAAGGATAAAGGAATAGGTCCAGAGGGAAATAAAGGGTGGCTCAGGATGAAATGAAAGGATGGATCTGACTCCGTCCTTTGACTCATTTGTTGTGTGTAAAATGTAGATTTCTCACTAAATATCACTGTAACTGGAGAGTACTCACTGAGACGAATGAGAAGAGGAGGAAGAGGGGTTCGGCTTAGAGGGGTGGGTGGTGTGGGGAACTCTCTTCAGCTCCTTTGACAAAATATACTGGGTGATGTCGTCTTGCCAGGAAAGACCTACACACACACACACACACACACACACAGCAATTAAAGAAAGCCACAGAAGCTGAGAGTGACAGTGCAAGATCGAGGTGTGTGAGGGAGAGCGAGAGAGAGAGATTCTCTGAAATCAGTACTGTTTCTTATAGGAGTTGTGTTGAAGTGCCTGCATTATGGATAGAATGGATTTCTGCCTGTACTCATCAAGCGTCCAACAGTTCAGCATAATGGTTACTAGTTAAGTACATGACCACATGAACTTCACTATGACTATACAGATGGCGAACATGGTAAACAACATACCTAAACACCAGCATGTTAGCATTGTCATTTTGAGCATGTTAGCATGCTGACTTTAGCGTTTACTTCAAAGCACCGCTGTGCGTAAGTATAGCCTCACAGAGCCGCTAGCATGGCTGTGGATTCTTAGTCTTGTTTAAAAATATTTAATTTTGTATTGACCTTTTTTAATTTTAATTTGACTTACACATACGGAAATTAAAATTCGAGGTACAAAAATGCAAATCAAAGACTAAATTATATGTAATTCATATAACACAATTAAAATGACCTAGACACAATGTGGTATTCACTAACAGTTTTAGCTTTGCCAAGGAATGCTAGTGAAGATGTTCATGTATTATCTCACCTTGTAGCATGAGCTGTTTGAGGACTTCCTGCATCCTCTTCAGAACAGGAACTGACACCTGGTACTGGACCTGGTCCTGCTTAGAGCTACGACATTGGCCAAACAGCCCGTCTGGAATGAACACACACACACACACATACACACACACACACACAAAACTGTGAACACTTTTAACCCTTATTTTGCCAGGATAGCCTCTTGAGATTTCTTTTTAAAGTGACTCCTGGCTCAAAATCCAGCACAGTTTACAGACAAGAAAGGGCATTTTAACATGTCACAGTAGGAAAAACACAGGTGTAAACAATACAATAAATGACAGTTGAATTCCATTCAGCTGCTTTGGTTTCGGGGTCCTGGTATTTTGCCTGCTGGCTCACTGTCACACTGTCATGTCTTACAGTAGTGGGACAGTTGAATAGAACAGAGCCATCGTTAATGCTATTAGTAACACCTGTACTTTTCCTACTATGACAATTCAAAATGCCTGCTGTGAAAGAGACCGAAAAACAAAAATAGTTTCTGAGAACAAGGCATCAGCTGAAGTTTTGATTTTCTTTGTTGTTGTTTTTTTGCTAAAACTGTATCAATTTTACCACAAATATTTCAATGAAGCTGCCCTTGAGGTACAGTACAGCACTTTGTAATTCTTATGGTAGCCCACACCACACTAGCCCACAGCAGTGAGTCATAGTTTTGAAGTACAGCCTACGCACATACTGCTTGTCACAATCCCTTTGACGAGGTTCTGCCACTGTCAGTGTTTTCACTTTAGAACATTTTCAAACAGTTTCCTTTGCAATAGTCGCTAACCTGCAGGCAGCCTCATGGCAACAGAAATAATAATAGCATTTGCCCAATATTATTTTATTATCGTTAATTAATCAATTTTTTGGACATCTACAGTACATGAAGAAACGTACCAATTCTGTACATTATGTTAGCCTTAGCCCACACAATTTCATGCGTACACTCTTCAGCCAGAAACAAGCTGATGCATCATTTTAAGGGTTAGGGTTAGGGTTAGGGTTAGGGTTAAGTTAGTACTTGCTGTAGGCCCATATCATTGCACTCAGGTATACAAGTTAATGATAAATAAATGATTAGAATTTAATAACTAGTTTGGACATAAACCACAACGAAAAAACTGACTGAAACCAGGAGATCAAGTGGTTCAGCTGTCCACCACAAAGCGTAGTTAGATGACGAGTGGATGAGTTAGATATTGAGAATCTGACTTTTGACTTTTCACTCTGAAATCTCAGCAAGATATTTCTAAAGAAAAGGACTGTCAGACTGTGATGCGATGGGAATAACGATAGAGCAGAGCAGACTGTATTATCTGGCGCACTGATGAGTCACCACAGTCTTTCACTACACCGGCTAAATCTCCCATAACCCAACCTGCCACAGTGAAACGGTGAATTGTTGTACTGAACAGATTAGAGAGGATTCATGAGTTTATATAACCACAAATGTTATAGGAAACAGTGCAGCTTATTTTTTAATTTTTTTTGCCACTTGCTGTATTGAAGAGTAAGTAGACTGACTTTATTTCTGTTTTGCAGAGTTATACAATCAGGTAAATGTCTTAGCCTTGTGTTAGTGTTATTAACAAGTTGGTCCTTAGTCTGACAAGTGATACAGCATTTTGACTACAGACACTGAGAGATACAAACTTGTGCCTCTTTACCCCACAGAAAAGAGACACAGTTTTCATACATATTTTCCATCCCGGCCAGTGACACCCATAATCAAATTACAAATAGTTGATGTTGATGATGTGATATGACACAGGATATTGTATCCTGGCAATGAATTGCACTGGCAGAGTAGAAATACAGTAGCTCTTATTCCTGGTGGTGGACTGACTGATGGCAGAGAGAAGAGGAGCATGAGGAGGAGGAAATGGAAGATGAATGAAGAGAAGACAGCAAACTGCATGGCTTGATAGGATTGAGACTATTTCTGGAGCTTGGGTTATTTCTGCAGATATCATTTTTGTGCGGGGAACACGCAGTAGTATTCAGCGTCGGACGGGGGAATCTGTTCATTGTTAAAGAAATGCAATGTTTGGCTCAAATTACATGATTTAAAAAAAAAATGCTCCAAATAAATTTTTGTCAAATGAACTGTGATGACAAGCATCGGTGCTACATACAGTAGGTGAAGGTTGTGTAAGCCCTAGGAAGAAAAGTGCGTTCACAATAAAGTCATACCAACCAAACTAGGGACATGAGTAAATGGCACACTAGATGGTTTATTGATGATCTTTTTTTCAGTTTGAATTGATTGCCATTGGTACCTAAACAACACCAACACAAACATTACAACTTAGTTTGAAACACACTCCAATTAATTTCTTGACCTTGAACCAATGCCAATCATAATGAATACCTGAACACATCCATCCTATGTCTTGTGGAAGGACAGTTTTCATCCTGAAATCCTAGAGATGGTATGGAGTTTGTAGCATAGTAAATGATTTTAACATCCAGGCCAAGGAATCATCCAGTGGTTTGAACATCTTGCCCCTAAGTGTATAAGCACAAGCTAAGCCCTCTGATAATCTTATAGGCTTGTGCATTCACTTGTGTGGAGCACGCTACAATGTGCATGTGCTGCTATGGCCATTTATGGCAGACCCACCAAACCTTCTTTTGTGGGCTGTCCAGATGCCTGTTATCAACCTGGAATCCACCAAGTCAGCACCTCAAGGAGCAGCTGGTTGACAAGGTCAGGGTGCTAACACAGAACTCAGGTGACAATGTATGACCTTGTTCTGTTTAGCACAGGTTTCACTCTCTGACAGACTCTACAGGTGTACAGGGGAGATGCATGCAAGAACAACATAAACATGTCCATGGTCCATGCATAAATACTGACCTTTTCCCTAGCACTATGTTCCACAGTTGGGGCTGGAAAAGGATGAGCTCAAACCAGCAGAGCCTGATTGATCCTACACAGTACCACAAACAACAACAACAAAAACCTCCACTGACTGTCTTTGAGAGGGGTGAAAACAGAGGAAGAGCCCTGTGTCCAACACTGCACACTCTTACCAAATGTATAGAGAGTGTGGCCAGTGACAGCCTGCAAAATTTCTAATCTGCCTGGCACACAGCCACGTCTATAAGGGCCAGCCACACAGACACAAATGAATAACTGCTGTGGGCACCTAAAAGATGGACACAATCGGACAGGACACAATTGGACAGGACACAATCGATCTTCCCTATCACTTGTGGCAGGCAGCAGGCCGGCAGAAAGAAAGGAACTTTGACTACAAGAAACCTTGAAGTCTGGAGATTTACTGCAGAGCTAGAAGGCTGTGATGGTGGTGGTTTCGCTCTCTGTGGACTATTATATTTTCCTCCCACAAGCTAAAAAATGTGGTTAAAATTAGTATTTATTGGAGTCTAACAAACATGCAGATTGTTTACAGCTTATTTTGCAGTGTAGGTTCTTGAAGAGACTTAGAATCAGAGAGACAGACAGAGAGGCAAAGGGCTCATTTCAACCAATCAGACTAAAGACCTTTGAGTAGTTGTTACACCTAATATTTATCTCTGGTGTTCTCTCCTCAGACCCACAGATGTGAATAAATATAGCCCCGTGTCTGCTCCTGAGCTGCCAGTACGCTGATCCATTTTGTATTCCGTCCAATGGCTGCGCTTGTGCGTAAGTGCAATTTCCACAGAGAAGTGCGTAAGTGTGTGTCAGTGACTCATCGTTGTATTAGCACAACAACTGTGGGGGTGTCGACCTCACGGTGACGTCACTGTTGCTATGGAGACAGTAGAGCGGGGGAGGGGCTTAGATAAAGATGAGGAAAGGGAGAGGGGCAGGTGACGGAGAGGGATAGACACATGGGGCTGAGTGAGGAAAAATCCTTGACTTGTGTTTGTATATTGTCATACACAGTCTTTGTGTCAGCAAGCTTCCAGTGACATATAGTGTGTGTGTGTGTGTGTGTGTGTTGTACTCACCATCTGAGCAGAACTGATCCCGCGTGCACAGTTTTCTCTCAAACAGGCAACCTGAGGTAGAAAGACAAAGGAGAGGGCTAACAGGTACTCAGAGAGAAAGATTTCACAGCATATTTCCATGGCAACGACTGCTTTAATTCACATTTAGAGGGCTGAAATGAGAACACAACAAAGTGAGCTTAACCCTGGCTTACTCATTATAATTAGCCTCAAATGTACTGCACAGTGATAACAAAAATGCACGCACCCACAACCTTCACCCCTGTCTTTAATATTCAAATGCTGCCATTGTCAAAGCCAACCTACACTTACCACTTATAGGACTTTTAGACAATTGCACAAGGACATTTAAAAGCCCCCTCACCCCAAGTGGTGTCACTCTTAGCATAAAACCTGGAACTTCTAAAAACCTTGAAATACAAAATGATCCTTTGGACAATTTTGCTGCTGCATAGACATCGTCAGGCTATCAGTGTTTCCACAAATATATTGATAAGCATGACTGAAGATAAAACGCTGACCTAAATCTTGTGGGTGTGAAATACAGATTCATTAGAGGGAAGAGATTATTTTTTAAGCTACATTGTTATGTTGACTTGTTAACTGGTTTGTAATTAAACTGGGGACACAAATACACGGTTGTCACTAGTCTTTTTGGTTATTCCTTTGTATTTCATTTTTAGCTGTTCTAATATAGGGTGGTGAGTAAGACCTCAGAGGGTGTGGCAATGTGGGAAAGAGCAGGTGGCTGGCGATAGATAGGAACATAACACAGCAGAATATGCCAGGATTATTCTGTCTGTCTTTCTCTCTCACGTCACAGCTCATGTCTCTTTTTGTCCCTACTTTCCAGAGGACAGTCACTTGTTGTCTCTGTTTGCAGGTACAAGACAAAAACAAGTGAATAAATGGTATGAAATCTGTGTGTGCATGTGTATGTTAGGAAATGACAGATTTATCCCAAATTATTATCCCAAATTAAATGCAAAAGATGGCAGGTGAGTAGCTGGTTGGCAGAATGGATGGATTTGTGAATGTTTACCTAACGACAAACTCGGATAGAGAAGATTCAAAACTAATTCCTCTACCTTTAAATGAAGTGACGCAGAACCTAAAAGCGCTTTCAGTGACTCACCTCTACTTTCTTTGAAGAGAAACACATACACACACACTGTACACACACAGTGCAAGTGAGTATCTTGTATTTCTTTGATGCCTTCTCAAACGTTTAAATATGAAACCTGAGACTACATTTTAATGACTAATTAGTTTTCTGGAATTCCTCATTTTACTTCAGGTGAAACTGAAAATCTCACTCTCAATCTTACACATAAATCTTATGACTTCTTAAAAACATCAATAGAGTGTCAAGGTGCCATTTTGCAAAACAACATGCCCATTATCCCAGAGACCTGGGCTCTCCAGTCTGTGGAAGATTAAATGGACGTCCATGTGTAGCTGAAATAAGCTCCAGCAAAAACACACATATGGATATTATTGCATTGGGACTCAGCCAAGAGGTATCTGAGTGATTGTAGCACACAGGGGCTTGCAGAGGGGCTGACATACACATCACCACAATGTTGACAAGACATTGTGCGCAAATGCCAGTCCTAGTCATCAGACACTGATTCGTTGTCCAGGAAAGGACATCTGGTAGTGTTGAGCCAACAAGCAACATGGAGCTACAACAGTTATTTTCAGTTTATTTTCTAGGGTTTAAAACTTGTTTCCATTTCTGGACCTCGTTTTAATTTCCTGTACACTCTGGTTCGGTAAATGCAACACTGATTGAAGAATTTAACATTACAAGCATGTGTGTTGACCCATGTGAATGTCTGAAAGAGACACCTGTTATTAGACAAGCAGAAAGACAGGACAGGAGTAGTGTTCAGATGTTATGCTCTCATGGTAAAATTTCCCAGCAGCAAGTGAAATAAGTGGTTGGCCAGTCCAGATGTAAGAGAAAGGCAGGTGGTAGTCTCAAGGCCAACAGTCAGGCTGGTGCCAACAGCAAACAACAATAATAATTTATTATAAGAACAATCATCTTTATTTAAAATGGAAAAATGTGTCCCCTAGCATGGTAAAATAGCACATGCAATGAATCTCATAATTATGGTGAGCAAATCTAGCGGGAACCTGACCTATTATACAGCGTTTGTCATAGCAACAGGACATCCGCCCTTAGGGAAACGGCTGGTTGCAGAGACGCCAGCTCTCACATGAACATCATACCGTGACCATCAGTCGGATGTATGGATGGATGGCTAATTAAATGAAGAGATGGATGGATGCATGTGTGAAAGAACTGAGATGGAAGCAGAGAGGTGTTAATGGACGAATGGACAAAGGGAAGCAACAGTGCTTACTGGTTTCTCTCCATGGTGCTGAAATCTCAGGCACTTGCAGAATGGCTTCCATTGTTCATTGTTAGGTGTTTATTTTTTGTTATTGTAATTATTTTAGTTATTGGAATTTTTAATGCAATTGTACAGACACATCAGTATTTTACCAGCATTTTATGTTCAATTTTGCTTTTTTTAAATAGTTGTTTTGATAAATTTCAAGTATATTATGGTTCTACAGTGTTCAAAATACTAGTTTTAACAATATGACAACACAACTGACAAATGTTGAGGGTTATTTGAATTATTTAATTCACAGTCCATCAAACTCTAACATCCCTTGCTATCAAAGGGATCAAAAGTCAATTGTTTCTAAGCTGTTTCATGCATCACATTTGGGTGATTGCACGCTTAAATGACAAAACTGAAGTAATAAAGCATACGAATTGTGCCTCAAATAATTCAAATTACTTAATATACACAAGGCGGAGGGGAAATGATGGGGGTGGCAACCTTTTGGTTAGCACAAAATCATGCTCACTTTTTTTTTTTTGTTGGAGAAAACCTGAAGGAGAGAATAACATTTGGCCTTTCTCAATCTGAGTCTGAATTACTCATTGAATTCACTCCATGCTTCACAAATCTCCACCTACACATGTCAGACAGACATTTAAAAAAGAAAATCATTGGGTGGAAGTCTAAAAGGATAGAGGGTGTAACAATTCACTTGTTGCATCGTTGTATCAATTAGTAATTATGCCAGTTCAACGCATACATCTACAAAAAGAAGCAATAATTAATATGAAATAGTCAAGCTGAAACTACTACTGCTGCCATAGTTTAAAGTAACAACTCCTGCTGATGTCAGTGACATTTCTACTGCTGAGAGTGAAACATGAGGTCGACACTGTTCAGGCATCAGTAAACACAGTTTTTAAAATAAAGAAAGCTCTTTAACTTGTTTTCTTTATTTATTTATTCACAATAGAAGACCTACAGTATATCTCTGATTAAAATCAGTCTTTTCTTTTTGTTGGAATCAGTCGTCAGTGTTTGGTATCCTTTACAATTTTGACACATAACTTCTTATCTGTTATTCCATGTTTAAAAACATAATTCTGCTGTCTACTTCCTAATCGTGCACTGTATGTTAGTCTGGGCGTTATTCATCTATCCCCAACTCTGCCTTCTTAATAGAAAAGACACCAAATAATAGCATAATGCCAATAAGTGTTGGTGGCATGTTATGGGCCTTAACTCCCTAAAATGATCCCATGATCTACAAGAAGAAAAAGAAACACTCATTAGACTCATTTTTTTCCTCTTCCCCATCACTCTCCTCCGCCTCAGTTCCATCTCATCAGCCTCTACATTTACCCACAGAGCACATCTCTCTATGGCAAATGATTTGCAGTTCAATTCAGTTCATTTGGGAAGAATGACACCTAAGTACAGTCCCATAAGGCGACACATACATACAGATATCCCTAAATGTAGTCTCTGCAGGAATATTACGGCACCGTGATAGCGATGCCACAGGGGATAAAGTAGCCTCCAGTCGGATGAGATCACCGTGAAGTCATTATAGCTACTTAGACACATCATGTACCTGTGGGAATATTACAGGAATATAAACGTGATTTCTGGTAAGGACAGTGCCATCACCGGTATCATCATCATCATCATCATCATCATCTTACCGTATTTGTCTGAGATTCCTGGTTGGCACAGCACGGTTAAAAGGAGCAGAGCTCGCCACGGCTTAAGGTGTTGCATGATCCGCCGGAGGAGATGCAGACAGAAAGATGCGGAGTCCCTCTTTGCTTTGGTTCCTCTTCCCTCTGTTAAATCCCCACCATGTTCAAACGAGCCGCAGCCAGTGTCGACAGCTCACATTGCACCCACAGAGCCCATGTGACGGGAAAAAAAATATAAATAAATGGCTGAAAAAAAAACTAATTCCTCAAAGTGTAAAGGCGGGGCGTGGGGATGGGGAAGGAGGAGTAATATCGACTCACGACTGCTCAACTGCGGAAATAACGTACAAACTGAAAACATAGGGAAGCTCTCTGACCTGCAGCTACGTCATCACGGCTTTAAAGCAGAGGGGGAGATGAGCGAAAGTTATTCCACTAACGTCATGCATCAATTATTCATAAACGTGCATGCACACAAAACCTGGAAGATGCAACGTTTCTATCCCATCAGACAACTTGCGGGTGCGCACAGGTTGGTATGTACATCCAAGTCTCACCTGTCATCTGTTTATTTCATGTTGTTTTGAAATAAACACACTGGTTTCAAGCTTATATTTCACGTTTGACAGCTGTCAATAAATCTTTAGGATTTGTCTCAGGTGTAGTTTCCTTTGTGTTTACTTGTTGATGAAACAAAAATGTGTTGCACAGTCTAACATTTTTGTAAGATAAGCTTGAAATGTTTTTTCCCCCATAAGATGAATAGAAGGAAGGAAGGAAGGAAGGAAGGAAGGATGGGAGCAAGAGGCATCATGCACACATGCAGAGCAGTCTCTTAAGTTCACCTCAGCCAAGGTGAGATCACAGTGCACCAAGATCCAATATGTGGAAACTTGTCCATGACATTTAATAAAAAAGAACATTTCCAGTGTATATTCCTATTTACTAAACATCCCCAGTGCCCTGACAAATGTGATAACTTGGGTACACACAGATCTTTGCTATTATAATTAGATATTTGTCTCTCAATCTGACATGTACACTTGAGGAATGTCCAGATTGAAGGTGCAATACTGTGAGGAGTACTCTGAGGAGGTGGTGTCACAGCAGTTCATCTTGTCTAGTTGTCCTCTTGCTCCCTCTTGTGTCTATGAAAACACAAACAGAAATCAAACTGAACTACCATGCTGTAGCTTACTGTATGTCATTCATAAAATACTCAATATGAATGGAAATGTCTGCAGTGCACTGAATACAGTACTCACATGTTGAGTGTAAAGCCTTGTTTGATAAAGCCATATGGAGTTTTAATGGTGTTACATTGCATGACACTGAAACAAGTGGAATAAGCTACAATGTCCAAACATCTCATGCCTTAAGCTGTTCCAGGTTGCGCAGGCTAGTTTTGCATATTTTGGGTGATTTATGTTGAGTTTATGCAGTTTAATTTAAGGTAGCCTATATACATTCACACATGATCTTTTGTCCAGGTAGGAAAATGTTAAGCAATCTGCACTCTCTGCAAACCCTTATTTGATTGTTGAGCTGGGTTTGTTCTCCACTCTGTTATGGATTTTTGGAGGATGTGAAAATACTACTTCTACTACTACTACTACTAATAATAATAATATTAAGTTGTATTTACGTAATAAAATACTTAATACTTAAAGCCATGGGTCTTGCCCATTAGTTTTCAGTCTGCATTCATTCAGCACTGCTGTCATGGTCAGAGCTATGTGATACAACAGGTGAAGAAGAAGTCTATGACCTCTCTTCCCAACCATGCAAGCACCCCATTCTAGTCTGGAGTGTTTGCCCGTTTCCCAACAGTGCTGAACGTACTTACTTTTTAATTTAAGCAAACTAACAGATGTACAGACTGCCCAATGGAAGAGCAGGCTCTTGGCTTTGGTCCTGTTATTCACACAGTGATCCTATCCTTGGCATACTGTAGACAGCATCCAATGAATGTCTGATAATGTCATGGGATTAGCTTTGCTTAAGCTTCTAAGAGTTTACTTGCCCAGAATATTAAGTTGTGCATTGTCCTCTCATGAAACAGTGTTCATTTTACAGACAGAAGTCTGGGGCAACTGGACTGTGTTAAAACAGGAAGTAACCTTTCTATCTAGTATGACTCTTGAATCACATGGTGTGGTTTGATGTCCGCTGCTCGCTATTTCAGGCACATTGTGTTGTTGCCATCATATCTCTCCTAAGATAGACCTAAAATAAATCTGGAACAAGTTTCCTTGTAAAAGAAGTCCATAAAGTTGTTCCGGTTCCCATGTTACACAGTTGCATGCAATCACCAACGTGCAAACACACACACACACACACACACACACACACACACACACCCACAGCCACATAGCCTATGTCTATCTCTCTTTCTTCCTCTCTCCTTTGCTCTCATCCTTTCGTCCTTGTGTCACTCTCGAGTCTTGCTCAACTCATTGGCATGTGTGTATGCGTGTTTGGTTGGTTGCCGGGCAACTTGCATTCAGCGTTTCTGAAGGATGAAACCAGCTGAACACCCCTCACCTATACACACTATTTAAGTCATATTAAAACATTATAGGATTTTCACCATCTTTCACTCTGCTTTCTCTCACTATCGCTATTATACTGCCACTATTATCACATTCTGCAGCTGCCAGAGCTAATAAACAGTAAGTCTGTCGCAGTCATTAATTACTGTTTATTCACCTTAACATGAATTCATGTAGAGGTGTCTTTGTAATGTTGTCTGTTTAATGAAAACACAGATTGTCTCTATATCTTAGTTCCTCATGTCCGGTGTTTAAAAAAGGATCCTCAAACAATTTCCCATCATGCCATTTTCCCATCATGTCATCCACAATGCTTGGCTCCTAACTGCCCCTGCATTCCACAGGCCCTCCCACCCTACCCCAAATACCCCATCCCCGGGATGTGGTGAATGAGTAAACTAAAGATCACAGGATATATTGAACTTTTTTGTCTCAATAAATGTCATTTTAGTACAAGAAATGTATTTAAAAAAATGTAAATCCAGTCAGGATGAATGGCAGTGATGACATCTCATTGTGAAAAGGAGAGGGAGGAGTGGGCTTTGAGTGGACGTCAAAAATTAATTTTTGAAAATGTCATATTTTTAAGAATCCAGACAAAGCAATCATAGAAATCTATAACATCATTTGGGTAATTATCTTTTTCTAATTCAGAGTTGGGGAAATTACAGCTGATATTTTTATATTACAATATAGATTCCTATTCCCAAAATAGAATAATGCCGTGGCTGAGTAGGGTTTGGCTGCTATTTACTGTTGATATTCTCAGACTTGGTGCGTGTGTCTGTGTGATAACTATTTTCTCCGCCGTGCTGGTATCTGGATGCTAATTTAAGAGCAGTTTTTTCTAGGCTACAGGTCAGATATTGCTTCTCTGTCTGTGGTTGTTGCCTAACAACTCGTAGGTAGCGCATTTTCTGTCCTGTGCTGATGATGTGGTCTTCTGTTGGGAAACTCCAGGATGACTGCTCCAGTCATATCACATCATGTTCATATCAGGTCATTTCACATCGTCTGTGGCAGTGACACGCCCCCGCGTCGTTACTGGTATATGAGTGCAGTGGGATGGGAAATTGTCTGCAACAACAGTTTTAACATGTGACTCTAAAACTCATACCTGAATGCTTTAGAAGTGAAGTCATTGTTGGTGGAGTGTCAGCATCCCATTTTTTTTCCAAAACTGAGCCCTTGTAATATCACGAACCACAGGACACATGTTTGCAAATGGCAAACGTTAGAATATGTATGTATGCCCAAGTCTTTTTAGGGATCTTACAAGGACCACATGGGCCTTTGGCGTTGGAACAAGCAAAGTCATGGTCCTGGAAGGGGGCCTGGCAAGTCCTGGATTCCAAGAGCCACAAAGGACAGAAAGACGATCTGATGATGAGGAACTTATACATCAAAAACTGTTTTGGGACAGTAGCATAAAGCTAGTAAGGTTCAGTTCAAAAGATGTATGTGAGGCAAAACACAAGTATACTGTAGCTGAGCAGTCTTTTTGTTATGGGTGTGAAAAACCTACATTTTTGAGCAAAGAATTCTGAACGTAGGTAGGTTTACAGTGCAGTTGTCACAGGCAGCATTGGCTTATGATAGGGAAGGCAAGTGAAGTAGGTAGGTGGGGAGCACCTGTTTTGTTTTCTTTTAAGGTGAAAGAGAAAAAAATGTTGAGCAACCTCGTTCCTGAACAGGTGGCTGTCTTTAGATGTACATTCAAATGAAATTCTTCAGGCTCTTTGTCAGCTCTTACTGTCCAAGAATGAAGATAGTCAGTCAGTAAGAATTTAAAGAAAGTGAAAATTGGAAATTCATATTCTGTTTTTTTACGTGGCCTATAACCTATAACAGGGCCCTGACTGAAGGAAAATAAAGAAGAAAAACTTTTTTGAGATGTGAAACAACACTGAACACACAAGGACTGTGGAAGTCATTCTTGCCAGTGAAACCCTGACATAGTGTGTTCAGCAATGGCTTCTCTTGTCTCTCTGGCATACATGAAGATTGTTTTATGTGGTGCACAACGGGGCAAAGAAAGAAACTTGCAAGAGAAATAAATTTTAGAATCTTATTCTAAAATTTCCTCAATAATACTTTGCAGTTGTGCTTAGACAACAATGTAATTCAAATCTTATTTTCATTTGATATCAGAATTTGGTTGTCAGCAGTTATATTTTTCCTAGGGCATATCAGTAAAAGCAGCATTATTCTTCTTATTTTTATGGTTGGTGTCTGGCTCGGTCTTCAAACGGGAAAGCTAAAAATAGAGCTGACAGCACTAGCAGCTGACACACACACACTGCTCTCTAAAACCGAAATACATCCACGACCACACACGAACACCACGCCCCCTCCCTGAACTCTACACCTGCACATACACACATGGGCACTCATGCACATACACTCCTGTTGTCTCTGTAAATTCATTTCATCTTCAGGATAAAAACAGATGATTTGCTCGAGTTACTGCAAAACATTTTCAGCTCCAACAGACGTGTCTTCGCCATAATTTGCACCTCCTAGAGCGAACTTGCATAATTTCATGCCCACTCGCGTCTTTTCACTAGCTTTGTATGCAGCTGCGTTGCCTCCCCTTCTGAATTCTCTTTCTGCATTCACTCTGAACACACCTGACAAAAGCTTGTGTGGCTGGCAGTTGAATGCTTCAGTGGCAGCAAACTACTGAGTCATTCTAGGGTCATACAGTCAAATTGTGAGTGTTGGCAGATTCTGCTGAAAGCGTTGACATGATTTGCGTGGCACCCCGTTTTGCTCTGATGGTCATAGGTCATAGACGCTTAATTAAATCCACACCAATGGTCCAACCAAACAGGTGATTTGACTTATGTTGCCTAATTAGACCTCTTCTCAGGACTGTGTGGGCGTGTTCAAACTAGGCTTAACTGACATCTCCTTACTGTCCTGTTAGCTTTGCTGCAGCTGTTAGGGCGGGACAACTTACCCTGCTGTCATTCTTATTGGTCCATAGAGTTTTGTGACATCACACAATACCAAGCATAGCTCCACCCAGCTTTAACCTGAGGTGAGGTGCAATCATAAAGTGTAAATGAAAACACCTGAGTGGGTGTGCAGGACCTTTAGATGTATCACTTGGGTAGGAAGTCAAGCAAATGTTAAGCATTTATTCAGCTCTCAGAGGAATGTTTAGCATCTTACCGAACTACAGTCATCATCATTGCCATCATCACTATCATCATCTTTACCACCAACACATTTGCACATGGGGCAGGGCAGATTTGCAGAGATGCCTCACGAGTCTGGGCTGGCTGTCAGCTGCAGCCCAGGGTGTCTGACATGAGTAATGTTCGTCTGTTACAGACCAACAGCATTCATTCAAATTCTCTCTCTCTCTCTCTCTCTCTCTCTCTCTCTCTCTCTCTCACACACACACACACACACACACACATAATACTTGTAGTATTATGCTACTAAAGACCTTATACTGACATACAATCATTTCCTGGAATCATACCTCAACCTTACTGCCTGTTTACCTTAAATCTAACCAATATTTATTTTAATATTAACATGGCGTCAAATATGGAAATATGGGCTTCATGTAGTGACAAACCCTTGAATGAGAATTAGCACAGAAACTCTGCAACTCTATGGAGCTTTTTAGCCTATTTTAGCTAATTGTTTTGGTGTTATGGCCCACACAAGTCCTATTAGGATTGAGTCTGAGCTGCTCAACCCAGTTTCCAGCAGCAGGTAGCCATTTTCACCAAACAAGCTCCATGCAGTGAACCCACTGTATGCTAGCTGCCCAGCACCAAAAGGCAGACAGATGAAGTAAGCAACTAACTACCGAATCACGTCGAACATTTAGCAAAATAAGTAAGTTAAGAGACCAAAATAAACTAGAATAGTTAAAATATTAGATGTGTAATTAGGCAGTTGCAACATGCTAGCCATAACAACTTGGTGATAAGGTGATAATATGCCAGTAATTCAGCTTTAACCTGGTCATAATTCTAAAACCAAACTCTATGGCAAGCCAAAGGGATCAAATGTCGTCAGGTCGGCACACGTCCCTGGTACATAAAACGGCGTAAAATACGGCGTCCTGGCGGTTTTCACGCCGCTTTTTACACTGTTTTTATTTACAACGCCACTTTTTACGCCGTTACATTTTAAAACGCAGCTTTTTACGCCCGTAAAAACATACAAAACGTCGCTTTTTACGGCGCTCTAGTGAGGTACATTAAATGCCGCTTTTTACACGCGTTAAAACCTGTCCAAGACGTGCGTTATTTACGCCGTTTTCTTGTATGGTAATGAGCCCTTCCTCCTGTTTTACATAGCCAGTAAATCCAGAGGTTTTGTAACTAATCAGTGAAGAGTAAAGCCAGACCAAAGCAATGCATCGAGCGCCGTAAAAAGGGACGTTTTGTATGGTTTTTACGGGTGTAAAAATGTAACGGCGTAAAAAGCGGCGTGAAAACCGCCAGGACGCCGTATTTTACGCCGTTTTATGTACCAGGGACGTGTGCCGACCTGACGACATTTGATCCCTTTGGCTTGCCATAGAGTTTGGTCGTGTTAACATGCTATATTCTTACACTTTTGCACTTGCCAGTAGTGGAAGTGGAGTAGTAGTAGAAAATTACACGTTAACGCGG
The DNA here is from genome assembly GCA_008360985.2 of Macquaria ambigua. Classification (NCBI taxonomy): domain Eukaryota; kingdom Metazoa; phylum Chordata; class Actinopteri; order Centrarchiformes; family Percichthyidae; genus Macquaria; species Macquaria ambigua. The sequence continues at coordinate 30,116 of VMKM01002930.1, forward strand.
CAGAAAATTACACGTTAACGTGTAAAGTGTGGTCTTGTTAATTTAACATTTTGTTTACTGTAATACAACACATAAATATTTTGTTCTTTATTTCAGAGTTACACATCTTGCATGAAAATGACGCGTTAACGCGTTGAGTTTGGTCAAGTTAATAGGCTATATTCTTACGCGGCAGAAAATGACGTGTTAACGTGACATGAAAATGATGCTTGGGAAATGATGCGTTAGCACGTCATACTCTACAATGCATTAACATTTTGTTTACAGTAATACTACACATAAATATTTAGTTTGTTGTTTCAGAGTTACACATCTTGCATTCGCCAGTAGGGGGGTTAGGGATAAGCATGGAAGAATACTAGTTGCAGTTGACAGTCTGAGCCCATGATCTGCCATGGAGGTTTCTGTGCCAGTGAAATAATAAAAGTTAACATGCTTTTACACCACTATTATTGTCACAGTGTGTCTTGTGTAAGATGCTACCAACTGTCTTTGTATACTCACTGCTTCCTTCCTTCCCAATTTGATCACATTGCTTTTTTTTTTAAATTTACATACAAAAGAATGATTTCAAGACATGAGATACCTCATCCAGCTGGCTTTGACACCTCATGAAAAGAAAATGAAACAATGATACTATGTGAGTAATAAAATGAAAACCACAGTAACATTTTTGTCTACATGCTCAGTGAGACAGGAAATTAATCTTACACACTGGATCCAAGTCGTCCCTTCGGTTGACAAATGTCAGGGTGTATCAAGTGACGTGATTTTATATATATATATATATATATATAATGCTAATAATATTATATTACTATACTAGTTATACTATTATATTATTCTATTCACTACTCACTATTTATATTACTCCAAATATTGCAATATGGAAATATGATATTGATTCAAATATGGACAACAAAAAGTGAAGGGATTTCCATCTTTTCCAGTTGCCTTCTGGACAAGTTGCCCTGTCCAATATGGCAGCAACGTTGACGTACGATTCAAAGGCCAGTTCGGCATCTACGTATATACAGTATGTCTATGGTAGGAACAACACCAACACGGCGATATCAGATTGTGCGTGTGAGGCCAGTGGAGAGCCCTTATGACAAAATGGAGAGTCTGAGTGACCATCCCGGCAGCAGCTCTATCAGTCAGACCGTACTGCTCCTTATGTTACAACCAAGGGTAAATACATAACTGTTGTAATTCTATAGCTACTGGCAGGGTAGTAATTCAAACATCATATAAGATAAATTCTATTGTGCAGCATCAAGACCAGTTTTATGTGATTGAAGGGATTAAATGAATACACTTTAAGGTTTTAAAAAGTGGCAGTCATCATTAACATGTGTCATGCATTGATAAAAGTGTGGCTGTATTTCTCAACAGTGTGCGTTTATGATCCAGTTTCTTTAGCACCATTAAACTTGCATAAACTGAATTACAGTAAGTATGCCATGGCTATTTAAAACGTGAAGCTATTTAAAACTGACTTAAAATGGGATGTGATCTATTTTGGTCTAGTGACATATAGACTGTTGCTCCCCAGTGGACACTTTTCCCTCTGGATGCAGTAAAGAGATAGTGTTTATGAAACAAGCCTATACTTTCTCCATAACAACTTCCCACGTTAGAGTTCCTGCACGCAAATTCAGAGACTGACTGACTCACTTACTCACTCACTCAAACAATCATGCATCTATCCAAGAACACACAAACACACACACAGAAGGCCCCCGCCCTTTCGAGCAGCTGAAACCAGACCCTTCGACAGCTGAATCGAGAGCTGGCAACAGGCACGACATGGGGAGAGGAATGAGAAGAGAAAAGATGAGTGGCTGGAGAGGGGGAGGAGATATGGAGGAAAGGCCTGGACAATAATAGATGACATAGCAAGATACTGCAATAAAGTAATAAAGTAATATTACTTTTCCTAAAAACCAAGAGGAGTCAGATCAAGCCTTTTTCTTTAAAAGGCAATCATTTATACGAAACATTATCGATACAATATAGTCCAAATTTAATTTGCGAAGTCAACAAAAATAGGTTTAATTAACTTCTTATGCTACAGATTTCAGATTTCACATTACTAAAAGTCATCCAAGGATTGCATTACTGATTGCAATGTTAAGCACCTAATCAAACTGAAGTTGTACTTTGACTAAAGCAGCCATATGATTCAGTTTTTAACAGTTACCTCACTTTTCAAAAGGGCCCATATACTGTAGTCTCTTCAAAAAAGCAACATTAATGCTCATTTACAGTTTTTTGAGGATTAGATGAAAGTAACTGGGGTAGGTAGAAATGGAAGAACATTCTCTAATAACATTCGACTGGCATCTTAACCCATGGGCAAACCTTCCAAAAGGGGTCCATTGTAAACTTTCAGGTTGGGTCCTAGGTTTAAAATGCTGCCAAAGTGATCAATTAAAGGAAAATGGGGGTTGAGGTACAGTTGAGGGGTGGAGTAGGTGGTAGTGGGAGTGCAGAGGGAGGACGGAGAGGAGGGGTTGGGAGGGGATGGGGTAGAAGTGGGTGTGGTAAATCTACAAATAGCTGTGCTCAGTGCCTGGCATTTCTTTACTTATTTTCTCTCCCAGTTGCCCAGTGGGAGACTCAGCACCTCAAGCGGCTCCATCAAATCCACAAGACAACCAAACAGTCAACCAGCCATGAGCAAGTCCTACTCCTCCTCAGCCCAGAGTGCCTCCTCGTACCGTCGCACCTTCGGCTCTGGCGTCGGGTCAACCCCAATGTCCTCCCTCTTCTCCTCTGGAGGAGGTGGCCGCAGCGCCTCCTCAAGCCACATGTCTTCCCGAGTCTATGAGGTCAAGAGCACCGGTCTTCCTTCCTATTCCAGCTACCGGGTGTCCTCTGGTGCTGGGGGAGCAGGGTACGGCTCCTCTAAAGCCATGCGCACCTATGCCGGCGAGAAACTCGACTTCAACCTGGCTGATGCCATGAACCAGGACTTCCTCAACACAAGGACCAATGAGAAGGCCGAGCTCCAGCACCTCAACGATCGCTTTGCCAGCTACATTGAGAAGGTGCGTTTCCTGGAGCAGCAGAATGCAGCACTGACGGTGGAGATTGAGAAGCTGAGGGGCCGCGAGGGGCCCGGGCGTGTGGCTGAGATGTATGAGGAGGAAATGAGGGAGCTGAGGAGGCAAATAGAAGCCCTCTCCAACCAGCGTGCCCGAGTGGAGGTGGAGAGAGACAACCTGGTTGATGACCTGCAGAAAATTAAGCTCAGGTAGGTTAGATGATGTCTGAATGAGTGGATGAATTGATCTGTACAAATGGATGCACAGTTAAGGAGAGTGGATGAATGATGAAAAAGGGTAGAATGAAGACGACGCCTTTGTCACAGGTTTAATATGCCTATGAGTTGTGAGCAGTTTAACCAAAGAGTGATGTTCCCTTCTCATAAAACTCTCCAGTATTTCACAATAAAAAAATCTAATCTAGTCTTCAAACAAAACTAAAACCAAACTAAAAATCTGTGTAACAGAAGGATTTTTTTCTTGTTAATCATCTTATGACCCTTCAGATTTTTCTTGCGACTCCTTGGGGGGTCTCGATCCCCAGGTTGGTAACTGCTTGTCTACATCAGAAAAACAGGGTAACACATTCCTGGATGTTACAGGAAGAGACAATGGGGAGAACTGAAAAGCAGGAGAAGGGGGGAGGTGGGGAGGTTTCCTAGTTACATTAATATAATGAAAGAAGTAAAAGCCAGCATGTGGCATCAAAGACAACTCGTTGATTTCCAGAGGGTGTCTCTTCTCTTTCGGAAAGGGAAACAACAAAGGAGAGATTTGAGGATAGCTACACTTCAGTGAGTATTATGGTCCACCAGCTTTTTACAAAGGTATTTTATAATTTATTCACAAGAGACATGGCAGAGGAAAATTAAGAGAGAGAGAGAGAGACTTGCAGGCTCGTAGGAATAAAGTTGAGGCAGACAGACAGACAGACAGACAGACAAAGTTTCAGCTAGACAGAAAGAGAAGTAGACAGAAATAAAATAAACAGATGAACACACACAGCCTGTTATGTTTGTGAATTTATAGCGAGAGTAAAACTAAGAAAAAAAGAACGAACATTTAATTCCAAAAGACATTCCTCCAAATACACATTGGTTGTGTGTGTGTGTGTGTGTGTGTTTGTGTGTGTGTGTGTGTGTGTGTGTTTGTGTGTCTGTGTGTGTGTGACAGAGAGAGAGACAGAGAGAGAGAGAGAGCTGTGATGTGGGTGTATCTCTGAATAGACTATTTGTAGATACTAGGTCAGCTCTTTGAATTTAGAATTTCTGTCACTGCAACAGCTAGCAACATCACTTACATTTAAATGTATATAGAAACACTCTCTCTCTCTTTCTCTCTCACTCACTCTCACTCTCACTCACACACACACACACAGAACTTCCAGTTCACACACACAGCACATACACAAACACTCTTCACTTTCTTTCTATCAGCCCTTTTTAAATTGTTGCCTGCAGCATTGAGTGAAGCTTGCCAAAGCACCTGCTGCTCCCACTGAGATCAAAATACACACAGAGACTCCCTGTCTGCCAACAGTTACAATGCATGCACACACACACACACACACACACACACACACACACACACACACACACACACACACACACACACACACACACACACACACACACACACAGAATGTCTGCAGAATTTAAGGATAGCATTAGCAACTATATTATATACTGTACAAACAAATGTATCTTACTTATCTTACCTTTCCTTCCCGCTAGGCACTTTTATGTACTTGCAAAAAGCAGAAAGTGAAAAATAAATTGTATTTACCACACACACACATAAACACACACACACACAGGAACAAAAATAAGATACTGCTAGGACTACAGGCCTCTTAATGGGAATAGCACAGATTAAAAGGTTGTTGAAAATGTGTTCTGCAGAGGCACTGTGGAGCAGATTAAGTATTAAGTAGATCTCGCCTGACTCACACCTGCTAAAAGTCTGATTTTCATGGAACATTTCCCTGAATACTGTATCATTCAAACCTGCAGAGCTGTTTAAATTAACATGAAACAAACCTTAGAATAGCAGAAATGACCAACCAGTGACTACAGTATATGCATACATTACATGCATGCATTCTTTCTACATTTCCCAGTTGTTCAGGGTGCATAGTGAAATGCTAATTCTGGAAACAGCACCAGCCAAGGGCAGACCTCTGCTGCCTTCTCACCGTTACCCTTCTGACTCTGACAGTGTGACAGCAGCTGCACCACAGCTTTGGGACTCAAAGAGCAAGTGCACAAGTGTGTGCGTGTGTGTGGATATGGATACAAATAAAAGTTATACCATGATGTGTCATTGTCTAGTTCTATTCTTATATTTATCGACAGCCAAAAAGCACAGAGAGAGCTGGAGGAATGAGAGGTGGTAACTAGTTTATCTGTCTAGTAATTAGTCCCTGGGGAAGAAGCCATGCTCTCAAACACAGTTGTTGTGTTTGTCTTCACTTATGTTTCAACTTTCCTCTTTCTTTCTTTTTTCCTCTTTGTCCACTCTCTCCAGACTGCAGGAGGAGATTCAACAGAAGGAGGAGGCTGAGAACAACCTTTCTGCTTTCAGAGCCGTAAGTCTATTCTATTTCCATAAAATCACACCTTTATATCTCAATCTTTTGTCATTTTATCCTGAAAGCCTGAGGTAAAAATTGAAACACTCACGATTTCCCCTCTCATCTCTCTCATCAACTGCTTTCTTCCTCTCAATTTCTTATTCTCCCTGTAGCTTTTTACCTTTTCTGATGGCTGTCACAATAATGTTTCCTGTTTCTGTGTTTGTATCCAGGATGTTGACAATGCCACTCTGGCCAGGCTGGACCTGGAGAGACGCATTGAGAGTCTGCAAGAGGAGATTGCCTTCCTCAAGAAGATTCATGAAGAGGTTTGTTGATCTGTCTATAAACTCTGTCTGCCTGCAACCAGGCCACCACACCCACAGTATGTCTGTGTATGATGTATGTCAGTAGGGTGGTGTGTACTGTATCATATAACAGCTCAGTGTGAAGTTATACTGTAATATTAGATATATCTGAGCCTCTGTAAGTATGCAGCTCTCAAGGGGTCAAATATTTCACACTTGAACACACCCTTTGATGTTAAACATATTTATTATGCACATTTACACAGTCACACACACACACACACACACACACACACACACACACACACACACACAGTGTCTCTTCTTGCACAAAAGTGTAACAATTTGGGCATTTAGGTCTTACGCAAAGCAAATGGCAATAAGCGTAATAGACACATTTCTGCACATTCACCCACAGACATCAAAGGACATACCAACACACTCAGACACATGTCAGCACAGTTGAGGTCCCTTCCTGTCACTTTGTCGTCTCTGCCTCAACTTTGACCTCTCAGAAATGCTGAACTGATGATTGGTTGAAGAGAGCCTGTCAGCTGTTGTGCGTGTCTGCATGTGTGTGTGTGTATGTGAGGGAGAAAGAGTGTGTGCATGTGAACAGATGCAAAGCTATTTATATCTTTTGGTTAGACCAGAAGACAGCTGAGTGGGACCAAAGCTTACAAAGCTTACTAATTCAAATCTTCTAGTTTCACAATGTTAAACCAGCCTTGTGCTGCTTTCTAATAATATTTTAATAATGTTGCATCAATGCACCACTGGGCAAATTTGACATTTTATATTTCTTCTATATTAATATGTAAATGTCATGGATGTAGGATCCTACAGGACCTGATTTATGTTTGAACCCTTCCCTTTCATGAGCTCAAATATCAGACAAGGCTTGGATGAGAACTTTTTTCTTTCTGTTTCTTTATCTGTTTCCCACAAAATTAATCTTCATCTTGTCATCTTGCAGGAGATCCGTGAGCTGCAGAGCCAGATGCAGGACACTCAGATACAGATCCAGATGGACATGTCCAAACCAGACCTGACTGCTGCTCTGAGGGACATCCGCATGCAGTACGAGGGCATCGCCGCCAAGAACATCGCAGAGGCTGAAGACTGGTACAAGTCTAAGGTATTCAGGGAGGACAAACACACACACACACACACACACACACACACATATACATAGACCACACACATACACACACACATACACTGATAGTCTGCTTCAGCTGTTGCACTGCTAAAACCTCATCCCTGTCTCTCCTCAGGTGTCTGATCTGAACCAGGCTGTGAATAAGAACAATGATGCAGTGCGTCAGGCCAAGCAGGAGAGCATGGAGTACAGGCACCAGATCCAGTCCTACACCTGTGAGATCGACTCACTCAAGGGCACTGTGAGTATTGACTGCAGCATCTCTCAGTTTATTCCAATTCTGAGTTAATTTCCTCTTTGTGGTTTACACTATGGTTGTCTTTTCTTTCTTTCTTAATAAGCATACTTCTTCCGTCTTTCTATCGCTCTGTTCCTCTTCTAACCTCATGTCTCTGCTCCCCTGTAGAACGAGTCTCTGCTGCGCCAGATGAGAGACATGGAGGATCGCATGACCCGCGAGGCTTCTGGTTACCAGGATACTATCACAAGGCTGGAGGAAGACATTGCTAAGATGAAGGTAATTATCTTAGTGATGTACACTGACCCTATAGTCCAAGAATCCACTAGATTATAGGTAGTAGCATCAAACTTCAGGATATTTTTCACTCTGGTGATATTCATTGACTAGAGCTCATAGATTTAGCTACTACATCACTGATTATAAAAATTAATGGATGGCAATGCTATTGAGCGACTGAAACCTCCAATGGGGACACTGTCTGTGTTTGTGATTTTACAGCTTTGTCCCCTTATTGCAGTTTTTCCAGTTGATTTTGTGTTTTGCTGTGAAGTTTATTCGAGCAGACAATGAAACTCTGTACTGTACTGTACTGATTTAAAGGATGATATGGCTCGTCACCTGAGAGAGTACCAGGACCTCCTTAATGTGAAGATGGCCCTCGACATTGAAATCGCCACCTACCGCAAGCTGCTGGAGGGAGAGGAGAGCAGGTGTGTGTGTGTACTGTTCACATTTGGAGTTATCTGCCCCAAGGCTATCACAACTTGACTTTTTCATTGAGTCGTGTAATTTGTATTTCAGTATTCCCCTCTCATTGCCAGCTTGTAATGCTGAATTCTGTGTTTCTCCTTTTTGTCAGGATCACTACCACTGCGCCTGTCCAGTCTGCTTACTCCTCCATTGGATTCAGAGGTAGGAGAAACAGCACACACATTCTTCCCTTCACACAATCCATTTTACATTCCAGATGAGCCAACGAGGGGATAAAAAAGACTAATTATAGCTTGTGACTGTATATGGTAGGTGCTATTTTGAGGGCATTACATGTTGCGTACCTGCAGTGACACATTCTGACCACTGTGTGGCGATATATGACATGTCATAAACCTTCATGGCTTTTTTAATCATGGGCAATCATCACCAAGCCACACATCAATAATCACACAACTTAGCCTATTCACTTGATGTATTAACAGTCCAAACATGCAATTAATCTCTGCCAACACCTCCCCTTGCTCCACTTTGCGGCTGCTTAAATGAAAACAATGAGCAGTAATTAAAGATGACGTATTAGGTACAGCCATGACTCATTAGCCATTGATTTTGAATATGGGAAGATTACACTTTTGAGCGGCAGTCCTGCTAGCTCCACAGACTGTTTCATGGCTGTCCCCTTCATCTGCAAGGCATGTCTTCATGCTGTTCAAAGCCAGTTAACCCTCTGAGAGCAATACTAAACTAATGTGTGTAACTGTAGCAAAGCCTGCTGTATGAGTTTATGAAATAGTGTAAGAGCTGCATGAATGTATTCTTACAGAGACCAGTCCTGAGTCCCAGCATCAGCGCTCCTCAGAGGTTCACTCCAAGAAGACTGTTCTCATCAAGACCATCGAGACCCGCGATGGAGAGGTTTGAGCACACACACACATATATATGTATATATACATGACATACAGTATACTTTTCAGCCTCAACACACACATAACCTTATATACTGTAATAGAATTGTTGCACTTATTTATTTTAACTATTAAGAGATAACATTAATAATTCTGCAACTGAATCACTTTGATTTGTTATATTCTTATCCAGATGAAGTATTCTATGAGCCAGGGCACTAGTGCCCAGTCTGTAAGTCTGGTTCCAATATCCCACTTACCTTTTATTATCTGTTCACTACGGGCTGAAGTAAACTACCAGATTTAAAAAGAAAATTCCCCTTTAAGGTTTGATTTATCCTCCACCTTTGTATTTCCATGTCTCAAATAAAGTCCTGCAGAGAGAATAAAGGAATCTATATATTGAAATCTCAGCTGCAAAAACATTTCTAGTCTCTAACTGATCCCTGAAATCTTGTAGTTTGCATCGACCCTGTAGTTTGCGTCGACCCTGTATAGACACTTACTAGTATATTAAGTGAACTACAACACTCCACAACCAGCTTCCATGAACAAGTAGCGTCACTGTCAGCAGCTACTGTTCCCCCCTGCACAGCACTTCACTCCAAACAATACCTGCTTCACTGTTGATGGAAAATACTCTCACATATTATCGGCAGCACTCTGCAGTCCTCAACATAGATAATGAATATGTTTTTTCTCCCTTCATGACAATTTACATTCGCTCTTCCCTCCTCCTCAGGTTGTCAGCGAGTCCACACAGCACCAGCAAGACATCATGTAAACCGGAAGAGACAACATTAGAAACACTATATATAATAATAATAATTTTAAAAAAAATAGTACAAAAAATTGATATATTCCTACAACTACTATGACGATTCACAAGTTGAGCCTATTTTTAGAAAACAGAAGCTGAACATTTCAGCTGATTTACATGGAAAAACTAATTATATGAGTGCCACCAGTATACATCTTTAGACAATGTACAGTATACATCATAAACAGGATGGACGCAGTATGGAGCCTGGTTTAAAATAAAGGTCATTCCAGGAATTATGCTTTATTTGTGTTACTTTCCTGCTCTCAGAAACACCCTAATTTGTCATATCTTGTCTGCAAAAATAATTCAATGGCAAGAGTAGAGTTTCAAATTACTTAAAAAACAATGCTTTGTGTAGCTGTATTGGCCCACTATGCACAGGGAAGTTTGCAAGGTGCAAGACAGATCAATAGGCCTGAAACACCATGGGCAACAGTAATATTGTAACAGCTATTTTCACTGCACATATTCCAGGTCTTTCTGTGCAAATGTACAAGTATATGACTTGATTAAGAAGGGCTTTTATTTGTGTAACTGATTTAAGGGAAGTGAGATGTTGGTCTTAGGTTTGAGAAGTGTCAGAAACACAAACATCTAATGTAAAAGGAACTCAGCTTTGTTTGAAGTTTGAGCTCAATAGCATGTGCTGGGTATTTGACTGTATGCGTAAGGGTGACCATGTTATGCTGCTTCACTGTGCCAAAAATCTCAAATAAAGACATTTGTTATCACCGTTTGTCACTTGAGAGTCAGTTGTGTCTGTATATAGCACATAGTGCATGTATTGTGTAACACAGTCTCCCTTTAAAACTCTAGACATTAGCATTCCTCAGATAGCGTACATGCCTTTGCATTGGTTCCTTTATGAACTGTTTCCACCCACTGCATTCATCATCTGATGTGGGCTGTGTTAGCTTTCTAAAATGATACTAGGTTTCCCAGCCAAGCGTAACCGTCTTCTGTTAACATTTAATTTACTTTCGTAAAGGAAATAGAAGTTGAAATAATCAGTAAAAGGACTGGTCTTGGTGCAGGGAAAAGTGAACAATGACTTGTTAATGAGCTGGCCCCGGTCGTGCTTTGTTTCCAGCAGAAAGCAGATTAGCACAGAAACAAGAATTATATAGCCAGTGTAGTTTGTGTCTGAAGTCACTGGACTGAAAATGTCAGCAGAGATAAAAAGTGGGGGTGGAGGAGGAGAGAGAAAAGAGAGATACAGTGAAAGCAGACAATAAATGAGCAACAAGAAAGAGAGCGAGGCGAGAAGGGTGGCACAGGGAGAAAACAAGAAAAAGAGTGGGTACAAATGTAATGAAAAGGTTATTCAGAGACAGAAAAAAAAGATCAAGATTCAGCGAGAGATAATTAGGCAGAACAAAGAAGCACAGAAAGAAAGAAAGTGAGAGATTTCACTCCTTTTCCAGAAATTAGTGGAGCCTGTTGGTCAGAACTTTCTGTCTCCATCACTGTTTCTTCGCAACTGCTGTCAACAGCAACAGCTTCCCAATCAGTGAAGGTCAATAAAGAAGGGCAGCATGTTCCTCTGTTCCATTTCCTTCAAATTAAGCCAACTTACCTCTGTGACCTCTCCTCTATCAGCTGGTGAAAGTACATGTTGATGGCATTCAGGCGTGTAGCTGAACGTGGCTCCTTTTTTGTGCTGATTAAAGCAATTTGTAGAAAACACTTCTTACATCCTCATTAGATTTGTGTGCGAGAGACTCAGTGTACAACAAGTTATACTACTTGTTGTTACAGGGCATAACTGGTGCACTGTAGTTTGTTCTTAAGCTGCAATGCAAATGTAGCATGAAACCAGTGGTGGGGGATGGTGGCCTACTGACACTACTGAATGATCATAGGAATATTATAGGAATACTACAGGCAGCAGTGTGTCTCTATGATCCTCTCGCTCTTCACGTTGCTACTTGTCACTTTGATCATGAAGGTAACACTACTCTATAGAGTATATAGGCTACAATATAGTATACAATTGAGTATTTATAGTATATAGTTTAGAGAATATTATAGATCCAAGACGAAACTGACAGAAGGGTGGGACTGAAAGAAAAAGGCACAACTTAGAAATCCGTCTGCTATTTCAGCACCACGGACAGCGCCATGGATTTATCAATACACAGCACAGTTTAACACAATAAACAAAGGGGGATGCATTTTGGTCATTTTGCTGACAAGGGGGATGGCATCCCCCCCTCCTATTGCCTGAAACCTACTGTCAGACCACATCAATGCATTTGTGCACAAGTGTTAGTGGAAGGAAAACATGAACATGAAGATGAACTCAACCAGTGATGTTTTGTCTTTCCATGTTTCTAACTCCTTAATAGTTCTTTACCGTGGTTGAGACCTGCAGAGCAGTAAGAAGTATTGCATAAATAAGGAAAAACCATACACTGTATAGCTTGACCAATACTGTTTTTTGAAATTGATACTGCTATCGTTATTTGGGAGTTTAAAAAATCTCATAAAGATATATCAGCCAATAGTATTTTTTTGTTTTTTACATGAACACATAACATAAAAAACAATCTTGATAGGGATCCCTTAGATGTATATTTCTTTAAGGAATTGTGACCAACATACATACTAAGCAGTTGAAAAATAAGCTTGTCAGTGCTCTCTGGTTGATAAACTACGTAACAGTGACACTGTTTTTAAACTACCTCAAAATCTAGTTTGACATTTCTGTACTGCAATTTCTTGTTACTTATCGGCCGACATTTACACCACCACGATATATCTGCTGCTATATCTGCCAGGCCGTCTAGCTCGAACTGTGTAATACTGGAATAAACATTATATAGTATCTGATTTTACTGTAACATCTAGCTGGTTTTAGTATCACTGGTAACTCCAAACACACCTTATTTTGTCCTTTGAACCGTGACTACTATGTGAAATGTGTGTGTGTGTGTTTCTAAATATTTGGTATCTGTACTCATGAATGCACCTCTGTATACGCAAATGACTATGTAGGAACAGTAGAGACAACAAGACCATTAGATTGTAGAATCACAATGTTTATCATATTTTAGGTCCATATAAATTCATGCTCAATAATAATAATAATAATAATAATAATAATAATAATGATAACCAGGTGATTTGTACAAATCTAAACAGGATGGTAGGAAAATGAGTTGCTGTCTCTTGTGGTGCAATTATTGAATTACTGATGGTTGCTGATAATCGGAGTCAAGGAGTCATTTTCAACATCACATGTTGAAACACCAGGGTGACAATGACACAAGCGCACCCACCACCCAGTCAAATCAAACCAACTGGACGTACAGTAGTAACACAATATAAATCAGGTCTAGTCCATAACAAAATAATCAGCTGGATAAATTACATAAGCGATCATGGTGTAAACATGAAAATGAAAGAAAACATTTGTACATTTAAAAAGTTATTTACAGTTCAATATCTACAAGTGTTCCCTCAACATATATTCAGCAGTGATGGGCAGTCACAGAAAATAATAGAAACAAAAACAAAAACAAAAATCAAATAAAAAGAATTGACAATTTAATAACATTAATTAACTTTGTCCCCAAATTACAAACAAGAACGGGGCTAATGTTTCCAATTACCATTTTGTTAATTTTTGTCTTTCCTACATGTAAAGACAGGGATGATGTTACAAGTGCACTACAGTAAAACCACAAAAGAGGACAAAAAACAGGACTGAAGTGTAAGCAAAACCCCAAATAACACTTGAACAGCCACTACTGCAAAACATTATTGGAGTATCACTGACACAGCAGAACAGAAGGTGACTTAGCATGATGCATGTCAAGAGGAGGGAAACGATTCAGATGCCTTTTCAAAGCCCTTTACCTGGACGGAGTAAACAGAGAATGGAGAAGAGAAAACAGAAGATGTGTTTCTGCCGGTTCCACTTTGGATCGCAGCCACTAAGAGTCCTTTAATTGGACCTATTCACTGTGGCAGAATAGGTCACAGTTGGTCCTTACAAGATGCTGTACTGTAACTGTGTTTCTTAATTACTGAAAATGTGCCGTTGGTATTGAAACACATCACACTTCAGACTGACGTCCTTCCACAATTTTTACTTCATTCAGACAATGTGGATTATGTTTTTTGCGCCCTGGGACCAACAGACCAAACTGGAAATGTGAGGTTTTCACATGACAACAGTGACACACTGAAACACTGACACATCGGAAACAGTTACACAAGGATTATCATGCAGTAATGGGTTAAGATGAAAATGTTTGGTCCTCCAGTGCCAAGCCCATCGCATTTCATCTGGTATTTAGTATTTAAGTACAGTACCGTGAAATGGTGGCCATAATCTGTTTTGGTGTGGAATTTCAATACATTTCTTCACTTTTCTATATTTTGGTCTTTTGTCTGTGGCTCTTAACATTTAGTCTCAGCGGGAACTGTAACATTAGTAGAGTTGGTGTTTATTATGGGGAACTCCAGTATATCAATTCCAAAGAGATTCAAACTAAACAAAAAATAGTTCCTTTGTACTGAAAATACTTCCTGTACAAAACTCCTTCACCTCTCGGGATGCTCAGTACAACAACATCAATGTTCGGCGCACATTTGAATTTAAAAGCAAATCACACGCAAATGCATGTACACACACACATATGCACACATACACAGTAAGACTAGCAAAAAAGGTCCAGTAGTAAACAGTAGAGGGCGCCATTTGCAAATGCACTCATCTTGTCACTGTGTCTCATCTTTTACAGGAGATTATCTTCATTCTCCTCCTTTTCAGCATTTAACACTTATAACAAACTAAAAGATTCACATTTTTAACCGGACCACTATATCAGCAAAAAAGAACAGCATGTTCTACATACATTGCAATGAATCCCCCTCTCTTTGTCCAATATTTGGTACAATCCATCACTTGCCATAGGGCTCTTGTCCACTCACACACACTAACACACTATATTTAACATTTTCACTGTCATGTATTGTCCCCTTCAAACTCTCAAACAGATTTCAACAGTCAGATTCCTGGATGACCGGTATGAAACAGCAGTTTCTTGTCTTTGCGCCTCAGAAGCATATTTAGACAGCAAACAAATTCTGCAAAGGTAGATTGTTTTGGGGATAAGAGGAGGAAAATGGACATTAGAGCACATGTCAACAACAAATGAATTGCATACAGTAGCTTACAAAAATGTTTTAAATTCAGTGGGGAGAGGAAAGAAGAGGGGAGGTATGGATGTGTCTCCTGCTCAGGTCCGTGTTTAAAACAGACAGCGATCGAGGGCAAAAGGAAAGTGACGAGATGTAAGCGCATTCCCCTTGGAAAATGGCAACAATGTAGGCAATGACACGTGAGAGTGTGAAATAACATAAAAGGTGTCTTCAGTGTGAACTGTTTGATCCCATACACACCTAAAACCAGTCCCTTTTCGGCATTTTGAAGCAGCAGAAGACTTGTGCTGCCATGTCTGGATTCACAGCCTGTCAATGAAGATAACGGGCTGACTTCGTGAACACCTCGCTTCACACAGTGACCTTTCAGTGGAGAAAATGATGAACAAGAGCTGCCTTTCTGTTTCAGTGTTAGCTGTGTGTTTTTTTGTTGTCATTTTCCTCTGAGCGCTCTTAATGGAATCCTTGAAGCAAATTGTTTCCTCCTTTAACTACCCTCGAAGTAAAGATACTGTTGAAGGTTTATTGACGGTAGTGCTACCTTGACTCCATGAAAGCCATGTGATGCATTTTTATCTGAAATGGTGCAGTCCTCCTGTGGAGAAATGAGCGTTTTGATTGTTTCCCCACTGCAATGCCGCTGGAAATGACATCTTACGGCTTGAAGCAACCTCAATCTTTAAATCAAATGTTCAGAGATATTTTAATCAACTCCTCACCAGACAGGCCCATTCTTCCAGTGTCCTCCAAATCAGTACAGTGACAGAAGAGGTCTTGAAGTCAAATACAGTATGTGATGACTCATGATGTCTGAGATTTTAACAGCAATCGGTTCTTTCTTCATCCAAAACAAGAGGCTCTGCTTTTGTGTCTTGACACTCATAAAGAACAGAACTGTACCAAACTGGCAAAATAAATACAACCTCTAACAGATCTGAGAGGAGGAAACCAGTGTGGGACTCAGTCATACCACCTTTGGGACATATTCAGTTCCTGTTGGGTTAATAGGCAGCTGATTAGGTTGGCACGGTAAGGTTAGGTTTTCTATCCCAAACTGTGACAGACAAGAGGTTTGAAGTAGCCTTGTGTGATTGTGTGTGTGGTTGGGTGTGTGCGTGTGCATTTCGCTGCCTCAGATGCGAACTGGGGGTCCACTGGGGGCCGTGAGGGGCACTTGAGAGCCGCAGTCGTAGTCGAGTTCACCCATCCGGGAGCGGCTCATCATTCGACTGTGGGAGTACGCTCGTCTGTCTGTTTGTCTGTCCCTGAAACTCCTGATGTAGCTCTGTGGACAGACGGATGATACAGGGTTGGGATAGAAATATATAGTACACAGGCATAATGTGATAGATAGAACATAATGAAAGCTTACACTCATGTACAACCATTGTTAAAGGAAGTGTTCTACATTTTGGAAATTAAACTTATTCTTGCCAAGAGTTAGATAAGAAGATCAATGCCATTCTTATATCTGTCTAAAACCAGAGCCAGTGGATGGTTAACTTAGCTTAGCTTAGCTTAGCTTAGCGTAAAGACTGGAAAAAGAGGGAAACTGCTAGCCTGGCTTTGTCCAAAGGTAACAGAATCTGCCTACCAGCACCTCTTAAGCTCACCAAGTAGCATGTTATGTCTGGTTTGTTTAATGTGTACAAAAACAGAAGTGTAAAAATGCAAATGTGTTGTTTTACCAAGGGTTATTTGCGGGACTATTTTTTGGCGGGGAGCAGTGTACATGCTCCCAATATTCCAAAAGGTGTTTTGAACACAGCGCGAGTTTCAGTGGAAAGCCACATATTTGTGTATATTTGTTTGTTTTAAGTAAGTATATTAACACATGAAATAATAAAATATTATATAATATATTATATAAATATAAATATTATATAATAATATAAACCACAAAATTTTGACCTATATAGCCGGAATCTCTGAAGAATAAGGAGGTTTCTGCATCTTACCGGTGACAGCACATCTCCATCAAAGCGTCTTTTAGGGTTGGCCTTGCGGGGGTAGCCGGGTTCAGTCTGAGGAGGAGGGACCTTAGGTGGCTGAGAGCCCTGGGCTTGGTGATGGGGGTGGGATGCCGCTGGGTGATGGTACTGCTGGTGGTGGTGGTGGTGATTGGTGTGGGCTTTCTGCTTGTGGCTGGTCTTCTGGCTCTGTCGTTTTTTCTTCTTCTTGTTCTCCTTCTCCTTTTTCAGCCTCTCTTCCCGCTGTCGGATACGCATGAGCTGGACCCTCCGTTGCTGTCGACTCAAAACCACTGGAAGCAAAGAGACCAGAGATGTGATAATGTGTTGAGAGAATGAAAGAAAGAAAGAAAGAAAGAAAGAAAGAAAGAAAGAAAGAAAGAAAGAAAGAAAGAAAGAAAGAAGGAACAATAGATAATCATGAGGGAGTGAGAGGACGATAAAGACAGAACAATACAGCTTTTATAGAGAAACAAAAGTAACTGATTAAGTCAAGAGGAAAGGACACACTCAAAATCACTCAGACTGACAAGAAAAACAAGAGAAACCTTTAATCAGATGAGACTTTTTTGAATATTTTAATTAGCTTTTAAATGCTGATGGTGAAATATCCCTAGGGGGTTTATTATAAGTACAGTCTACAAAAAGAAAAAGAAAGAAAAAACCACTGATGCCCATTTCCTTCATTCTATTCAGTCAGTGGGCCGACAGATAATTTTCCTTGCTGCATGTACTCGTACTGAGCTGCTCAGTCTCCTGACATATTGTGAGTGGGTGAGTGTGTTCGTGTTATTTTCACACCCTCCCCTGCAAAGGATGTCCGAACTCCATCCTGTCTCACTGTCCCATGACCTATGTGATTATTTCTGGGTATGCGCGTTTGTATTGTAAGCATTTTGGTTCAGTGGTTTAAAATACCGTAGTGTCAGGGATCTGTTGCATGTGAGGTCCAAATGTTGCCAAAAGTACAACAACCAAAGTGTTATGAGGTCTATTGTTGTTTCTTTGTGCGGGCGAACAGCTAACGAGGCACCATCTGCCAGGGAAACTGCTTAATGATACCCCCCTTTTCTTTTCCTCAGCTCACCCCACCTCAGGCCCTGCTGGCTCCATGCTACTGTGTGTGTGTGTGTGTGTTCTTGTACATCTATCTTTGTGAGGACCAATATGAGTTTTAGACCTTGGGAGTGAGGACATTTTGGCCAGTCCCCCCTTCTTTAAAAGGCTGTTCAGGTTAGGGTTAGGGGCTTGGGAATTAATTATGTCAATGAGGGTTGTCACAAGTATAGCAGTACAAACGTGTGTGTGTGTGTGTGTGTGTGTGGGCGGGGGGACCAAACATATGCGAGGTAATTTATTCATGCCTGTGTCCTGCACACTATTCAATCAGCTGACAGGCAGATGATTTTCCTTACTGCTCCACTTGGGTGCCCCGCTTACCCGTTGTGCCCCAGTTTATCGCCCTTCCCCTAGTTCACCAGCTCCCTCTTTTCTCCTTCTCCCCATCCTCCTTTCTCTGTCAATACAGTGCTTGTCACCATAAAGGACACTTGCAGCAGTTCAAGACTACAGACAAACTCTGACAGCTGCACATAAGGTTTTTTAAATTACATTTTAGATCACATGCTGTATAAGTACATTTAAAGGTGTTTCTATGTAATAAAATGATGACCCTTACTGACCTGGCTCTTATCACAAAACAGCAGGAAGTGCAATAACATTCATAGTTCTCTTGCTCATTTTCCCCCTCATCCATCTTCCCAATCACAGGCCATATCTACGGCAACAAGCACACAATGCTAATGATGTTTTCTTGTTATTTTTTCTTCCTGTTATTATTATTATTATTATTTTTTGATATAGTGTTCACTCATTATGAGGTAACAGGTGTAGTGATGGATATTGCTGTATCAGTTTTGTTTGTATCACATGTTGAGAGGTCTATGTTTATAGAATTCACTTGTCTGTATGCGATTGTTTAACAGTGAAAAAGACCGGAGCTCAATACATGTTGGACCAGTTTTTAATCATGTAGCCACATGATAAGGAATAAAGGCTTTTTAGGAACTTTTTGTACTTTTTGTACTCTTTTTAGCCTAGCCTTTCCCTTTCTAGGTCTCCCCCCCCCCACACACACAATTGCACATTTTTCAAAATAGCACTAAAAAGCTCCCTCTATCTCTTTGCCCACACCCTCTGACTGGAAGCCATGGCAGCCTGCTGTTTAATCCCATTATTTGAGGCCATGTGTGACTTCTTCTAAGACACTGTTTAACTCTGCACGTCATACGCCAGCAAAGATCAAATGTAAGAGTTTATGTGTGTGTACAAATGATGAGATGTGTGTGTTTCTATTTCCCTGTAGTTAGTGTATGAGTGAGTGAGAGACTATGCCTCACTATATGTCTGTCTCTGCCTGTCTCTGTCTGTTTATGTGTATGAGATGTGTGTATTTGTGTGCTGCATTTACACTATGTGTGTGTGTGTGTGTGTGTGTGTGTGTGTGTGTGTGTGTGTGTGTGTGTGTGTGTGTGTGTGTGTGATCTTGCCATCTGTGTTGTGGTTGCTTTCAGAAAGGCTGTTTCCGTCAATAACACATTCTGCTGACAACACTAATGTTGGTATATTCAGACTCAGATATTCCCTCACACACAGTCGTGTTTCCATCACTTCAGAGGACCTTACACTGACTTGCATTCATTTCCTGGAGACTTACCCTAACCCTAACCATAACCACTACTTGCCTAACCCTAATCCTAACCATAAACCAAGTCTTCACCCTAAAATGTAAAGATTTACGTTATGGGGACTTGACTTGGGTGTTTTGTCCCCAAAAGGAAGGCAAATCCCCACAATCGGACTTTGTAAACAGATATATGTCCCCACAACATGAGTAATACACACTTACACACACACACACACACACACACACACACACACACACACACTTCCCTGCCTTCATAATGGTTATGATTTCTAAAGCTGCCAATAAAACAGCCTATTTAATAAAATTAGGATAGATTAGTCAGTCTTGATAAAAATGCCTCCAGCTTGTAGCGGCCTTTGTAAGATCGATATGAAACAAGCCTCATCATCATTCTGTGTACTTGACATGCTTACTGGGTATCCATGATTAAACTTTAAATCAAATTCAAAAGCAGAAAATAAAATTTTGCGTGGAAGTTGCGCATTTATTACAGGAAACTGGGTTGAATACATCCTTAATTACACATCACAGGCACAAACTTCAACATATGCACATGCACAGTGCCTACAGCATGGGCATAGCAGCAGCTGTCATGGGTGACATTGGTGCTAAATACTGTAATGTGAACTTAAAGCTGCACTATACAACATGTGTAAAAGTTCATCCTTGAATTAAAACCACAAATTGAGGCTGCAAAACAGACCTAGTAGATTATCCCTCCCTGGCCAAACAAATTTCTGATTTTGGCTTGATCAAATACATTTTGTAAACCTTTTCGAG
This sequence comes from Macquaria ambigua, assembly GCA_008360985.2. Lineage (NCBI taxonomy): Eukaryota > Metazoa > Chordata > Actinopteri > Centrarchiformes > Percichthyidae > Macquaria > Macquaria ambigua. Next base: position 50,520 of record VMKM01002930.1, read on the forward strand.
AGGTCCGCACCAGCCTTGCCTGAAGCTTTTGGCTGTGGCCTACATTAGAGCGGACACGGTGAGGTGAGCACCACCTCTCTTGAATCAGCCGTTTCTGAGCATATCCATCGTGTATTCACAAGTTCCAGGTTGGAGTAGAAGCTGTGACTGTAGCTTTATTTCAGCCGTAAACTAATAATAGACCATTTAGGTAAATGCAATTTAGTCTTGGCTACTGTCTTCTGACATGTCATGAGGACACATTCTCTGTCCCTGTCCCTCCATTCAGCCTCAGACATTCTCACTTCCCCCAGGCACCTGAACCTTTATGGAATTTTCCAAACCATTTCCATTGTCCAGAAAATGTCCCTGGTGTGTTCCCACCTTTCCATTTCACCTGACCTCCACACCCACCTGCCAACCTGTTCCCATTTCCCTCATCAGCTACTCAGTAGCCCTTTAGCCATTGTTCCCTGCTAGAATAACTGTACTTACATGTCTTTATCCCATCTCTGCCCCTATTTCTGTAAATCTGCCTGTGTTTGGACCTGCTGCGTGATTCTTACCTGCCTTTGACCCCTGTTGTATGCGTTTGCTCATTTGGACCGACTTAAAATTCTAGTAAAGTTCCTTTATTCAACCTGCTCTGCCTTCAAGCATCTGTATTTGAGTCCTCAGACCTGTACCCCAGTACATGAGGTCCCATTATCAATGCAAAAGAAACTATTAACAGTTGAATCAGTGTTGCTGTTGTTTTGCTACTGTATTATAATTGGTTTTCATGATTATAGTGTACTGTAAGAGATCTCTAAGATGTTGTGCTTTTCTGGTTGTAGAAACACTGCTGTATTATTGGACTTCAGTTGTGTTTTGTACACCTTGTCATGACCCCTAGATAGTTCAGAAATCATGTTTTGGTTTAATATACCTTAAACAGTTCTCGAAATTGTCATATTCTCCACCTTTTCTACCCACTAAAAACGTAGAGTGTTCAGTATACTGACATTATGTGACACAATTTCTTAGTAATACATTTCATAAAATCCAAACTACTACATTTTGCTACCAAGAAGTGAAATCAACAAATATGGCAAAATAGCTCAAATACGGTGCTCCAAGCACAACAATATCTGTGTCCTAAGTTAGCTTTTGAACCTGGTTGTGTGTGTAAAGCAGCATCACTCACCCTCTGTGTGAGAATATCCCTCTGCAGTGACTTTCCATTGGATCAGGACTCCGAGGAGGGCCAGGATAGGCCACACCCCCAAGATGACCCAAGTAAACCAGCACACTGGCTTCTTTGGCGCCACCTGTAAAGATTACACTTAGAATTTTAGTTGAATAATTTCATTTTAATAAAAGTGCTATCTTTCACAAAACCATTAATCTATGCAAAATAATTCATTTCTAATTAAATGATGACAGTTTTGCTAGTTTCTCAAAACATCTTTAGAGTTATTCTTGCACAGAAAAGCACAACACATACCAATAAGAATGTTGAGTTAAACATCTCATAGTTTGATTGCAAAATAAAAACCCTCAAGATGAAACCATCTCAAAATGAATGCTTTATATTTTGGGCCTGAATGTTAAATGTTTGGGAAACTTTTAAACAGGTCTTAAAAAAGGAACATAAACCACAGTTGCTCCAGCAGGGCTTCCCAGTGTCTACATGCAGAAGTCTGTGGGTTTAGTCAAATAAAACTTGGTGAACAAATGTGAAAGAGGGAACTTCTGAATACGGCTCCTTCTCCACTCTCTGTTGGGTAAATAAAAAAGGTCTGATAGGTATGTTGAACATTTTAGAATGGTCGAGATCTAGATTAACTCTGGGGCTACAAATCTACTAATCAAATACAGACAGTGTCAAATTGAATGGAAGTTTAAATAAGTGTATTCCTATATGCCAACTATCTGTCTGTCAGTCAGTCAGTCAGTCAGTCAGTCAGTGAGAGAGAGAGAGAGAGAGAGAGAGAGAGAGAGAGAGAGAGAGAGAGAGAGAGAGA
>VMKM01002931.1:0-52459 GCA_008360985.2 Macquaria ambigua
CTCTCTGTCTGTCTGTCTGTCTGTCTGTGTCTCTCTCTCTGTCTCTGTCTCTCTGTCTCTCTCTGTCGCTCTCTGTCTCTGTCTCTCTCTCTCTCTCTCTCTGTCTCTCTCTCTCTCTCTCTGTCTGTCTCTGTCTCTCTGTCTCTGTCTGTCTGTCTGTCTGTCTGTCTGACAAAATGTGAACAAATATAGGCTAAAAAACGGGGCTCAAGTTGTAGCTCACAGCATAACTCACTGACTCTATGGCAACGTTATACTTCCTGTTTACATCCCCCACAGCTCTGGATTGTGGGAACTGTAGTTTCAAAGCTTAAACTTAAAGATCAAATTCAAAATGAATGAATGAATAGAAACAGGTTGATGGAAACACACTTAAACACAAATTTGTCCATAAATGGTCTCATCCTCTTTTCAAAAACAGCTGCAGTGTCATCAGAGTTTATATTTCCTCACATGAAAAGTGAGAACACTTTAAATGTCCTCCCGACTTTAAACTTTGGATGTCAGAGTGTCAGAGTCCACTGTGATGGATTACTCATGTTGAGCCGGTTTAAAGCTTCCAGATGAACTGAACTCATTGGCTGCATGGACGAGAGGAGCTCAGTTCAGAGTCAGTGGGCTAAAACATGCATTAACACAGTGCTGGTGCTTTAAACAAGTGTTCAGTCTTCGTGTTGCTTCAGCAAAACTAAACTCCAGCGGGGACGCTGCTCTGAAGCTGATCCTCTACTCTCAGCTCCCCGTGGAGAAAGACAGGCACCTCAGGGACTGATAAAGCATCACGTTATTACCCACAACCTCTGATGGTGACGACCTGGAACCGCAGTGAATTATCCCTTGCAGAGAAATCCTTCCCTCCCACACACACCACCAAATAAATCCCAGAGGAGCTGCTGCTGCAGACAGAGCTGTCTTTATGAAACTGCTGCTGTAGTTTTACACTCAACACGTTGTGGCGTTTGTCACCCTGCTGCTCTCAGAGAGCCGGGAGCCGGTGTTTCTGCCTCAGCAGCTTCAGAGGAGTCAGACCACAGGAAGGGCTGCGACATTGTTCCTCAGTACCTGACACCAATTAAGAGCTGTGCACCAGGGCTCAACCTGCGAGACGAGCCTGTGAAGAGACACTTGATTTTTCTACCTGTTCAGGCGCCGGAGGGCTTCAAAGCAGCCGTAAGCAGTGGGTGTTACACTAATGAGCTGTTTTATGGGAAATGTATCATTTAAGTGATTCTAATGCAGATCACACGCTCTGAGTCAACTAACTTTCAATTCTGGAGGAAAATCAGGTGGAAACAGTCTGCCAGCAAGATGATCAGTGACTCCGTCAACGTTTAGTTTTACATCCTGCACTGAGCCTGATACTGAAGCATGGGGTGGTTCAGTCACAGATGCCACAGTGATGAAATGAACAATGTTCAATAAGCTGCCGACTTTGTTTTCAGGGGCTGTCTGTGCTACTAGAGCTGAAACGATTAGCCAATTGATCAACTGACACAAAATGAATCAGCAACAGTTTTGAGCAAAAATCACAAAGTTCACCAGCTCCAGCTTCTCTCTAATGTGAACACTGACAGCATCTTCAGGTTGTGGACTGTTGAATACGTCACCTTGGGCTTTGAGTAAAGTTGATGGTATTTTTCACTACTCTTTGGTCTATAAAATGTCAATCAGTTAATAGAGAAAATAATATGCAGAATATTTTGATAATGAACATAATCGTTGGCTGCAGCCCTATAAACACTTCTTATTCAACAGTAAAGACAGAACTGATTCTTTAATTGATGAATATGAAGCTTAAATTAGCTACTAGATGTGCCGAATCAGTAAATGTGACTTAAAATATGGAACAAAACAACCTGCTACTGTTTTTACATGAAGTGAGTGATATTCAAAAAATAAAAATCACTGGATCTGAAAAAGCTGCAAAACGAAACTTGAACTAGAAACAACAGAGAGAACACAGACTCCTCCACCGAGGCCGGACACTCCTCTACATGTGTGTTGTTTTAATTTAATAACATTTCTGTACCTGATGAAGTGATCAGCAGGGTGCACCCTGTTGATCACTTCATCAGGTACAGAAATATCCTTCATTAAATCCATCACTCATTTTTAATCCTATGCAACAATACTTCATGGTGTTCAAGAACTTTGTTAAAGTGGATCTTTAGTAAATTAATTGTGGGAAATTTGGCAAAAAAACCCTGAAATATTCTCTATGTTATGAAATCCTTTTAAAAATTATTCTTTTCTTCATCCGTCTTCGTCCGTCCAGACGTCCCTCTCCTCAGCAGCGTCTTCCAGCTCCTCCTGGGGGATCCTGATCCCTCCAGCGTGTTCTGGGTCTACCCCAGGGTCTCCTACCAGTCAGACGTGCCCAGAAAACCTCCAAAGGAAGGAGCCCAGTCTGAACCACCTCAACTGGCTCCTTTAAAACATGACGGAGCAGCGGCTCTACTCCGAGCTGAGCCCAGCCAGCCTCATTTTGGCAGCTTGTATCTGTGATATCATCCTTTTATTTGCACTATTTTAAAAAATGCAAAGGATCCAAACTAGTTTAAGCTATAAAATGTCAAATAAAACAAGTGACAGTGTCTATCACAAGTCTTCAAACTGCTCATTTTGTCCAACCACCAGTTTAAACCCCAAAGATATTCTATTTACAAAGATGTAAAAACTGAGCAAAGCAGCTGATCTTCACATGAACCAGTGAATGTTTGACAGAATAATTGATCGGCTGAAAAATAATCATTGTGTCGACTTATCAATGAATCTACTACTTCTTCCAGCACTACATTGGAATCCGCTTTTCAGATATTTTGCTACAAAGCACTGCGTTCTGTGTACTGAATGAAATCGCTGCTTCATTACTGAAACATCAGTCGTCTCTCCTCGGCTCTGTTGAACGCTTGTGTTGCCTACAGAAAACATTTCCTGCAGTTACAGGATGCAGCAGTGGTTTCATTAACTGTTGAGGTGAACAGCGGGTCGGGTTTTCAAGTCTTCTTCAGGTTTTGATGTGTTGTGTCCAGAGAGGGGAGGTGCAGCAGGACAGAGTGCAGAGTATCGACTGGCTGACAGACGCAGACGCACGAAGAGATTCGATCGCTTCGGTCGTCTCTCGGGGAGGTTAAATCTGGGTGACTGCACCGACTGAATGCTGCAGACTGTTAACCACAATGCCGGCTTTCATGTGACATAACCTGCACTTTCTCTGTCATACTGGAGCTCTCCGGCAGTTTGGAGCCCCGAGGACCAACACCAGACTGCACTGTTAGACCTTTGTACATTCAGCTCCAAGTTAAACACAAACTCTGTGTCTGCAGGTTTCTGTTGTGTTTGTTGTTCGAGCTCATTGTCTGAGTTACAGTGAATTTTACCTGGAACGAGTGCCAGCTGTTGGTTAACACACGACTCTTTTATACACAGTCGAAACTGCGTGAAACAGAAGGGAACTCATGCACGTTTGAACCCGCTGAACTTATGTTACAGTCTCAACCCAAACCAAACACAGACGAGGGAGTCGGACTCAAAGAGAGAGTAAAAAAATCACCAAGAAATGAGAAACTAAAAGATTATTATTACAACATTTCAGTTCACTTTGTACTTTCCTGCCGTGACATGTCCAAGGCTTTGTTCAGACTGCAGGTAAATCAGATTTGTTTGTTTCTCAGATCGGGTTTGTGTGTCCACACGTCACCAACCTGTCTGCATGGGTTGCTGTGGTAACGGCGTAGGCGTCAGTAACTACGTACGCTGGTGACACGGCTTTTCAACGTGGAAGATCCATCATCTTGCCCTCCGAACAATCTCGCTGTCGAGTCGCTCACTTTGTCTGGTAAACAGCCGCTCTGACGCTCTTCTGTCACTCTGGATTTGACGTTGTTGTTTTTGTGTGTCGCGTTGTGACTGATGCCAAAAACACTTTGAAACCCGATTTGAGCGTCCAGAGCGTTCAGACTGAGACGCATCTGTTGAAATCCGATTGGAATCGCATTTCAAACCATCTCCAAATGTGGTTTTGATCCGATTTGCAGAAATTGCATTTCATGTTGGTTTTTTGCTGTCCAGACTTTCTAAAATCAATCTGGATCTGCCAAAAAACAGATTTGGGCTGGCAGTCTGAACAAGGCCAAAGAGTCTTCAGTGAAAAAGGCCTATTTCAGTCACATTAAACTCCATGAAAGAATTATCAGTTGTCCCCCTCTCTAAAACTGTCTGAAGTGCTAAACTGTTTCAGAGGACAATTCGCACACTTAGGCACTGCTTCCTGAAGGTTAAATGTTTTTGCAAAGAAAGAAAGAAAATGTTTTTACGCGGGGGGGTTAATGTTATTTGGTTTCTGATGAGAAAAGGATCATGAGCGCTGATTAAGAAGAAAAGAGAAGTCTGAATATTGTTTTGGCGGCATTTCAACAGCAAAGGAGACGTGATGTGAAGGCTCAGAGACGGTCTTGTTCAAGGCACAGAAACATGAAAATAACTGATAGAAGAAGAGCGAGTGGAAAAAAAACGGGCAGGAAAATGAGTTCCCACGAGGGCCGAGTCGCACACAGAGAGGCTGACTGGATGAAAGAGAGGCAGAGAAGAGGAAGCAAAGCACACACACACACACACACACACACACACACACACACAGCAGACTCACGTGAACACACACCTGAATCACGACACATCAGATTCCCAAACTCTCAAACCAGACTTGGCTCAGCTCGATGCTCCGGTCTCCCCAAATCTGACTTCTTGTTTACTGCATCAGAGACTCTGCCAGATGTCACACACACACACACACACACACACACACACACACACACACACACACCAGACTCGTCTCCAAACGTGTTTCCAGGCCGACAACATCAAAGCGTTCCTTACACTCCTTTATAAATCTGGAGTCTCCTTGGAGAGAAAAAAGCCTATTTATGAAGTAATAATGTTGAATCATACATTTATTTTTATTTATTAAAGAAAATGTTAAGTTTACTTTAATGTTAAGTTTAATTTCTTCAGTTTGTGGTGGGAACGTGTCTAGTTTTGTGTATGAACTGCATCTCCTCATAAATCAAAAGATCAGGATATTTATTGTTACAGTCTGCTGACTCAGCTGCTAAACAGCTTTACATTCAGGGGCTTTTTAAAATTTTTTTCAGAAACCAGGGTGGAAGAAGCTCAGCTGAAAATATGTTTTCTGACTGTTCGCTCCCAGAGAGCCACAGCACCCAGCAGAGCTGAAAGACGGCCTCAGCTGGGAGCGAAGTGCCGGTAATTATTGCCACCGTTCCATCCAAAGTGTGTTTGTGGTGATAAAATAGGTTGATAATGTTAGTTTTCAAGAGCGCTCGGCCTCCCGAGGCGGCGGGATGACAGCGCTGGAGACGAGCTGGGAGGGAAGTCGGCAGCCGAACAATAGAGAAGAGAGGAGGCAGGCAAACTGCCAGAGTGCTATCTTCTGTGTTCACATCCAGGCAGCAAAACAACAAAATGATGATGGCAGCCACAAAAAGGTAGAAACAATGCAGATGATTAAAAACTAAAAACATGTGAGAGCTGAGACAGAGCGAAGAGAGAGGAAGAAAACCATTTCTTCAAAATGGGAAGAAGTCTGTTTTTCTATATTTTCTTATTGTCAACAAATCCCACTGTCTGTGGCTCTCAGCCCATTGGTTCCTGAAGATGTAAATTAATGATAAGATGTAAGTTTCATGTTTCAAACAGCTGCTCACTGTAGGTTTTATCAAACAAACAGGAGGAAATAGTGCAGTTGTTGGGGACTATTTTCAGCGGCGGATGAATCCACATTTGGTGCTCTAGTGAGTATTTGGGGCAGCAGGACAGTGTGTGAATAAACTGCAGTGTGTGTGATGATAGTGATGAAGGAACAACAGTGAGGCTCACTGATGTGTTGTTAAGAGGAAGAAGAGACATCACCCCCCGCTCAACGCTGGACAAAGAAGAAGAGACCACACCACACGTGAGCTGGAACTAAAAATCAATTATTTTACTGAACTAAAAGGGAAATTACAACAGAAGCCCGGGAGAGAGGAACTGCCACCAGCTTATACAGTCCTGCAGGCAGACCAGGTGAGCTGAATCTCTGTGACGACCTGACTCCGCCCACCAGGCACCTGGACGGAGAGGGTTGTCACAGATACATGAGCCTGTGATCCACAGCCAACACCTGTTAGATACATTCACTGTTGGTTCGGGTCTGCAATATGAAAATATAGCAAGTTATCTCTTTAAATTACAAAACAATCCAGTCAGAACCGCTCCCTATTACATTTAATTTCAGCTCACTGGGTAAAAGTACAGCGACGGCTTCTTCAGTGCAGCCTGGTTCTTCTTCTAAACATATTTTATTTATTTTTATTTCCAACACGTCTTCTCTGTTTTATTGGTTGTTGTTGGCTGTATTCACATTTTGTAACTTTAATAATTGTAATCGTCTCGCCTAATATCTCTAGTGACACTACCAACGCTAAATTAGATTTTTGACAGCAGAACTTGTGGTGTGGATTCTTTCTTTCTTTATTTGACTAAAGACCATGATCACGTTATGGATCACAAACAGATCACACAATAATAACAGAACGACAACTTTTACTTAAACAAAGAAAACATTCTTCTTTTACTCCTGTGGGATTATTTTTATTCATTTTATGAATAAAACTAGCAAACATGTAGGGAAATCTAATAAAAGAGTGAAGTGTTTTCAGATGGGTACCAAATAACTGCAGCGTCCCTGGTTCGATTTGTTCCTGTCTGCGTCTCCACTTTAAAACTATCTAACGACAACAGAGACGCAGCTAGCCATCTTTTAAATTCCCTCTCTTGTTTTTAAAAGTTGAAAGATGGAGCGCATCGGTAGCCGAAGGTAGACTGTAAATAAAGATGGCCGACGCGTCTCCTCTTCCTCTCACGGTACGAAATGAAGCCAAAATATCCCGGATACGGGAGCTGCCATCTTGCGCTGGTGACGTCATTTGGAGCCAGAGTCTGTGCAGTAGTGATCGAGGTCCCGCCCATACACCCGCCTGAACCAATCACAGCACACTCACAGCTGTCAATCATGACGTCACACCCCCTTTTTATAGCATCAAATAACTAATTAAAACCAAACTGAACAAACAGAAAAACGAACACTTGAACAAACATCAGCGTGATAAGAACTACCTAACATGACAGAAACCATCTTTGGGAACATTTTATTTGACGTGTACTTTGATTTTTCAGTTTGGCCCATGTCCCATCCGCTAACATGGAGGGGGCGGGGCTTATGACCTATACTGCAGCCAGCCACCAGGGGGCGATCCAGATGTTTTGGCTGTCATGTCTTCCATCTATATACACAGTCTGTGGTTACAGCACATGCCATATAACCATGTCGCTGGTCTGCCTCCAGCCTTTGCAGCGTGTCATGTCCCTCTCTCCGCCTCTTCACTCTCACTCGGCAATAAAGGTGAAAAAATGCCCCAAAAATATCTTTAAAAAAAAAGAAATCAGAAACAGGACAACGTTAAGAAATCTGAGTGTAGAAGAAAACACAGCATTATTTTCATTTCGTCTTGCTAACGTCATCTTGCCCCCCCCCCCCGACATTCAAGTATTGATATTTGACATTAAACAGCCTGAGCGGCTCAGACACATCACCGCCATGTTGACACAAGCTCCTTTACAAAATGAATCCCTCAGTACATCCACGTGAGCTCGTCAGGCTTCTGTCAGCTGTTCATTGTGTGTTTGGAAACGTTCTCCTCGGTGACGGCTGTTGATGCCCTTTGCCTTTCTGTGACCGAAGCGTCTCTGCCCGTCAGCTCCACTTTTCTCTGTTTTCTTTTCTTTTCTTTTCCATGTGAAGCTGCTGGAAACCTCTCTGTATCAAAAGCACAATTTGTATTTCGTGGCAGCTTTGACAGAGTACCAAAGGCTAAGACTCATGGGAAGTGTTGTTGCTGAGTGCTAACACATTCCAGTATGTAAATTACAGGCAAATGGAGGACTGTAGCTCTGCAGTAAGAGTCCCTGGACTTTGAAACAACCTATAGTTAGCCACACAAACAAACGTTTCTTAAATTTGCCAAGTTGGCTTCAACAAGCTGCTGGCTTTAATGGAGCCAGTAGAGCAAATCCTCTTTAATCGCGGCTGAATGTTCGTTCTGGCTTATTTATTTTACTGCTCTGTCAAGAAGATGAAAACTACTATAATACAAACAAAGTTATTCCTCAGATAAATCTTTTAAAATGTGTTTGAGTGTCAGCTTTTGTGACGCCGGGTCACAGAAATCTCAAGAGCATAAACACGGATCACGACAAGGAAAGATTTGAAAAAGACAATGAGCAGTTGATAAAAATCGGCCATTTTGCAGTGTGATGCAGGTTATAGAGAGGAATATAAAATGAACACGGGGCATTCTGCACAAGAAAATAGCTCAGTTATTAATATTTATTTCTCGTCAAGACGTTGAAGCAAACGCAAAACGTGTTGTTCGCTCTTCCACTTGCAGAAAATGCTCAAATTAACATCCGTTCATTTTAAGCTGGCCTGGAACAGGTTTGTTAAGGTGTTTTTAGTTGTGCCCCTTCTTCATTCCAGTCTCATTTTAAAGTTCTGCAGATTCATTTTGTCTGAGAGGTTCATATCAACACGTCTACGATGTGAGAGAGACAAGAAAACACCATTTACACAGCGGAGGAAGAAGTACTCATCCTTTACTTCAGTTAAAGTACAAATACCATGATGTATAAGTACTCCTTAAAGTATCAAAAGTAAAAGTACTTGCTCTGCGATTAATATGTGATTATATTTTACATTATTAGATAATTAATACTGATGAATCGTGGCGCAGGCTGCTGGTCAGTGGAGCTAGTTTTAACCACTTTATATAATGAAGTTTGGTAGTTTAGTCCAGTGGTTTCCAACCTAGGGGTCGGGCCCCTCCAAAGGGTCACAAAATAAATCAGAGGGGTCGAGAGATGATTAGAGAGGAAAGAAGAAGAAACAAAGTTCTGATACAAAAGTTTCTATCATTTCTAATATTTTTTACTTTTCTCTAATCTTTGACAGGGAACTGTTGGACTATTTGATCTCTTTGGTTATTTAAATGAAACCATCTGAAAAGTTTAGAGGGGAAAAGTCCCGTCAACAACTCAAAGACATCTGAGATACTAAAATCTTAAATTATATTAAGCTGATCAATATTTTTTTTTTAATAATTTGAAAATTAACTACAGGTGTCAGATAAATGTAGTGCAGTAAAAAGTACAAGATTTCCCTCTGAATTGTACTGGAGTAGAAGTAGAAAGTACCTCAAAATTGTACTTGAATAAAAGTACTTCTTTTTTTTCTACCACTGCACGTATTATTTTAACTGTCTGTTATCCAGATATAATCCAGAGGAGATTTAATACGCTTTTGTTTACACTCAGCCACATGTCCATCTCTGTTGACTTCTTCTACAGACCAGAGGGAGGAGAAGCTGAAGCTAACTGACAAATACCTTTAGCAAAATTAACAGCAAGCTAACAACTATCCATGAAGTCTTTATGGGCTCTAAAGAGTTCTGCAGCAATCCTGCACTCCTAAAACCGTGAAGTGAGTTAGCATGTTAGCATGTTAGCTCTCGTCCGCCTTTACAGCCTCGTTGGGTTTATACTGCAAACTGCTCTAACTCAAACTTTCCCAAAGGCTTTTGTAGAAGAGGTCAGCGCTGGAAGCTCAGTGGTGGAGACGCTGAAGTCATGTGACCGTGGTGTAGCTGGTTTATAGCCTAACGTTAGCTTTTTACTTCTGGAGATTGACTTTACGCTTCAAACATCATAAAAGTGGTGTTCATCTGTGGAGATTATCTTGCTGAACAAAATGTGTAAGTATCATAAACTGTAGTTTGCCACAGAGCTTATTTTCTGCAAATAATCCAAAATCCAATGGAAAAATCCCATTGGCTTTTTGTGGAGGGAACCAGGGTGATGCTAACTTCCTGGTTGGACTACAGAAATACCTGCAGCTCTTTATTCACTCCTGCTGGCCTCCGTCCTGTTTAACAAACGTTTAAAGACATTTGAAGCCAGAACTTCCACTCCAGCTGTGTTTACTGACTTCAGGAACTTCGAGTCGAGTCGCGTTACAGGAGCTGACGTTAATGTGTCGCACCAGCTGCCTGTGTTTCAGCGTGAAGACAGGAGGAGACTGAGGAGGTCAGTGGGCAGGTTCTCCTCAAATTACAGCCAGTGGTCCAACAGCGTCCTGAATACTAAATAATGGTCTCATGCTCTTTGAGAGAAGGGCAAGATTTTCATAGATGATGGACAGACTGAGGGTGAACGTGTGTGATTACTAAAATTAACAGATACAGTAAGGCATTAAAACATACATTCATACAAATATCTGTAATTTAAGAAAACATTAATGCTGCAGTCTGCACTACGTCAGCGTCTCAACTTTTAGTCTCAATTCATCATTTTAAAAACAGTGGCCACAAAAAACTAATCCATCATAGCTTTAATAAACCAAATTAGACATGAAGTTAATGAAATGAACCGGGACTGAATCGATTCACGAGCCCGTCTTCAGCACACGGTGTGACTGTTTGCTGAACTGCTGCTGCACTCCTGCTCAGCCCCTTTGGGACAAATGTGGGAAAAACAAGCTTTTATTCTGTGTTCAGGGATTTGATTCCATTAGCGCTCCGCCTGAGTTTTTATTTGAAAGTATTTTATAACTAAGTGGACATCTGAACCACGACAGGGACGTGACGGAGCTGCATCCAGTGGACCTGAGGGGTAGATATATTTCCACCACATTTAGCTCTGTGTAATTCTACACATCTAGACGTCTTTTGACCTCTTTCTCCCTCATTGTTCCTCTTCCTCATCGTTTCTTTCTGTATCTGAAGTTAAAATGAGTGCGTGCTAAAAGTTCACTGCCCACTCTAAGTGTTAATGTAATTGCACAAATAACAGCTCTGATGACTGTAATCAGCACACTGTGAGCTGTGGCTGCAGCCACAACAAAGACATGGTGACAACACTGCGATGAGAGCCGTGAGCTCCTGTGATGAATGTTTTTCCACCCACCCTGACCACTCCATGTCCACATCCAGCAGGAAGACAAAGACCCTCCAGCTTTCTCCTCGGCTCTTATAGTTAGTTGTTTTTTAACAGCATGCACTTTATCAGTTACTGAGAAATGGCATGCAAATCAAATGCAAGCTGAAACCTGTAACTTTTTGGTTGACATACAAATGTTATGTCCTCTCGGTGGAGTGTGGTAAGTTGGAGTGTCGTTGGACCAAGTAGTTTTGGTGCCTAAACTGAACCAAACTGCGACTGTTTCACAACGTTAATGTGTTAGAAAGCCTTTGGTTAGGTTTAGGAAAAGATCACGGTTTGGGTTAAAATAATGTCAACGTTGACTTTAGGTTTCAAACGGGACACGAACAGCGGTCTCCTGGATGAAAGTCCTGTGTTTGACCCACCCCGACCGGCGCCCTAAGCAGACTTTGTCACTCTTTATACTACATCACCGGACTTCCTTAAAGGTTGGGTAGGCAGTTTTCTTTTGGCATCATTGGGCAAAAATGCCGTATTAACCGTTCAGCATATTGTAATTCAAGTGGTCTGAGAGCAGACCTCTACTTCAGCCCCTCTTGGCTCTGTTTTCAGGCTTCAGATAATCTATCCCGTGACGGGAGACTTTAGCCAATCACAGGTTATTTCAGAGAGATGGTGTGTTTGTATTGGCTAAGCTACAAGAGCAGATGTGTGTACACGTCCCTTCAGACGGTGAAAACCTGACTGAATGGTGGAAAATCCTGAAACTTGTGATAAATGTCCAGCACCTCCTCAGCTCATTATGTTCAATGCCATGGCGCTCATAACGACGAGTGGCAAAGAGGCCTGATGACAAACAGTGGGGGATAACTGTTGACGGGGGACAGTGGTGTGTGTGTGGTGTACTAGCCTCTCTTCCTGCTGCTGGACGGCGTTGCAGCTGCCTCTGAAGCCTGGGGCGCTCTGCTCTGCGGCCGCGAAGCGCTGGAGGGGCGTCTTTGAGAAGACAAGTAGTGGCGGGAGGGGCCGCGGTCTCGGTGAGGCTCACGCCGTGGAGAGCGAGCCCTACGAGGGATACGGTTTCACTGGGGAACCGACTCCTTCTGCTGCCGGTCCAAGTTGTGGGTTTGGTGGGAGGGGCTTAGCGGAGTGATACGAGGCAGCAGAGAGAGAGGAGGAAGGGTTTGCCTACTGCAGCTTTAAGGCTTTCTGGCAGAAAGGCACAAACCCGAAGCATAAAGGCAACTTCTCCCATGTGCTGGACACGTTGTCTCCTCTTGTTGTTGTTGTTGTTGTTGTCTCAGTCTCATAGCTTGGGGATGTAGCTCACTACATTTTGGCTGACAATGACATTAAAGTTTATTCAAACCAGATCCATCACTCACAAAGTGTCACAAAAATATATTACCAAAAAACTTACTTTTAGTTTAGGAGTTTACAGCCATGCTAGCAGCTCTGTGAGGCTGTAGCTATGTGGAGCTAAATGCTAATGCTAGCTAATGCAATCTTTCTCAGAGTTACTGTTAAACCCATAACAATGGGATTAACTGGTGATACAGTTAATCGCAAACAACGAGATGCCAACTTAGTTAAACATTCCCACTAATCCTCCAGTGAACCTGAGGTTGTTTAACATTTCTCTCATGTTCCCACACCTTTGTTTGTGTCTCAGTGATGTTCTGACAGCACGTAGTCTGTTCCCTTCATCACGTTACGGTGTCTTGATAAAAAGGTCGAATCATTTTTCTGTCGAGCAGCTGTCTCATCTAATGACATCAGCTTCCTCTGGCTTTGTTGGAGCAGAGACAAAGAAGACAAGAGATGATTTCAAAGTCATTCAAGGGAAAGATGCATCGCCAGTTGTCTTGGGAACACTGACGGAGCAGGAATACTACTGCAGGTTAAGTGCTTTGGTCAGTGGGAAGGAGGGGACACTGACCTCTGCTTTGCTGACAGCAGAACTTTGAGTTTACCTCTCACCACCATCTTCTTCTGTTGTTCAGGTGCAGCCTGGGTGGAGCTGAGTCATATTTTCACTAGAGATGTGCGAACGATACCGAAGCATCGTAGCTTGTTTCGCTCCTGTGAAGCTCGCTGTTTCAATACGTTGTGTCAGAGCTTGTGTCAAACGATACCATAACACGTGACTGATGATGTCCAAAGCTACAAACGTCTGCTTCAGAAAGAGTTCAGATAGTTTTGAAAGTTGTGCAGCTAAACTCAGAGGTGGGTTCAGATAGCTAGTTTCTAAATACGCAGATTTGTTCTGTGGCCAACGAATCACTTTTTGAGTCTTTCTTTTTCTTCTTTCTGACACTACAGACATCTGCAACTATAAAAAAAACTCACAACAAAGGGAGGAATGGCAAGTCCCTGCTTAAATATTTATCTGGCGTCCATCATGTTAAAGTAAGAACATACGTTATTTTTGACGACTTGACAAGGACGAGTGCTCGGCCTTAGCCTACTGCCGGTGTTACACCGTATTCTGTAACCCATCAGATTCTGTGACCTGCAGCGGTGCAACAACAAATTTGCCTTCAGGTAATATCAAGTGCACCGTGTGTTCAGAAAGATTCATTTAGTTGATATTTGCTGCTGAAAGATAAATATTTGACCACTCCGATGTGGTGATAATGTTGCTCCGTAACTGCTGGATGTGTAAAAAGAAAACTGTATGCTAACATGTTAGCACTACTTGCTAGTGATAATGTGGTCTGTCAGTTTACATGGACCCTAATATTCTACTAATAATCAGAATAACAGCCCAGTCAGAATAAAAATGCCACATGTGACCACTTCAGTCAGAAGAGACTGATCGGAAAAAATTTCTAATTGGGTTGAGAGGGGGGGTGTAAACCTTTTGATGATCCATTCAATAGGAAAATATTAGCGCCAAATAACCATGTAAACGCTTAATCCAATCGTTTCTCTCTGGTTGGAATCAATATATTCTTTCTGCTCCACGTGGGGGAACATCAGGAGACTGAACGAGTTTCCTGGAGGGACAGAAACCAAACTGCTCTGTGGCTGAAACAACTTAAAGATTTAAGGATTGTTGAGCCTCGATGGTCGAAAGGCTCCAAACAAGTTGTTCAAACAAGAGTTTGAAAAGATGAACGAAGCCGAAAAAGCCCCCCAACTTCTTCTGTTATATTTCCGGCAGGGTGACCCACTGTGCGCATGTCAGAAAAGTTCTATTCTGATTAAATGCTGTGGGGCATGTAAAACGCACATCTGATCGATCACTTTATTTAGCGTCCATGTAAACAGTTCAGGTCGAATCTCTAATCAGAATGATTTCAATCAGGTTGAAGAAATATTGTCCGTGGAACCGCAGCCACAGATCTTTAATCCTGGTGATATCCAGTGTTTAAAAGAAAAGGAACTGCAGCTCCACTCAGTGCCTACAGGTCTAATCCTGCATTTTAATAAAGACTGGTCTGTTGTGCAGGTTACAATGCAGGATATAATTATTTTTTTCACTACAGAAGGAGAAACCAGGTAAATATGTCTCTTTCTCTCTCTTTGTTCCCTCTCCTCTTATCTGTCAGCTGAAGAATGCATTTCCAGCCTGCAACATGACGGGCTTCAGTGTCGCCCGTGGTAACACCATTCACTTCAGACATGCTCTCACAACCTTCGTCTCTGTGGAGACCGGGCCCCCCCGCTGTGTGACCAGCGGCAGCACATGAGTCACACGGCTGCAGTGACCATGTGACTTCTCCACTTCACCTGCATTTACAATAATCTCACATATCTTTCTGGAAGAGTGTGTGTGTGTGTGTGTGTACCACCATGTTAGAAGTGAAGACAGCAGTGATGAGAACTGATGAAGACAAACCACATCTGTGACGTTTTCATAAAGAAATCTCTATTTATTCTTTATTTCCCTTAAAGGCACATTTTGGAAATGCTGGACTGCAGTGAAGTACATTTACTATTTACTCAGGTGCTGTACTTAAGTACAATTTTATACCATTTTTAACAAAATGTAAATTAACTAATAAATGATGATATATTATTATAGATGAAGCTACCCAGCAGTAAATAAAGTCATTAAAATGAGCTCCACCTTCACCAGCTGCAACATTAATACATCACTAATTATAATCCATTCATATAATATTTATTATTTATGCATAATTAGTACTTTTACTTTTGGTACTTTAAGTATATTTTGATACTAATACTTATGTACTTTTACTTAAGTACGATTTTGAATGCATCGATTGCCATGAAATTTTGTAAACAGATTCATGTTCCCCTCAGGATGAACTGTAATAACTTTGCTGATCCTGACTTTTCCTCTAGCGCCATCATCAGGTCAACATGTGTCCAAGACTTTGGTCGAAATACCAACAGAACTAATTCCCATCAGCCTCAGCTGCACTCTGTGTTTAGTGCTAATTATCAAATGTTATCATAAGCTATGATAAACATCAGCATGTTGGTATAGTCATGAGCTGTGTCTCAAATCACGTACTCCCGTTAGTACCTCTTACATGCAGTACACTGTGTTCACTATGTACTGACTTGTGTAGTGAGTTAATTTTGACAGGGTAGTGTCGTCTCAGATCGAATACTGCTGTTGTGCGCTTACCGGAAATGACGATCGCAACCTTTGACCGCGTCTTCTTCTTCTTCTTTTTACTGACGGATTGCAGCCGGGCGGAGCGTTATCGCCAACATTTACCGCGATTGCCTCACGCCGAAATATCTGTCAGCACGTTTGCTCACTTGACTTCAATTTAGTTATATTAAAAATGAATAAAAAATGAACGTGCTTTTACTTTTAGCCGTAACAATCGCAACCGCCATTTTCATACGTTGGTGGTCCCCTCCTTCCGCTATGTGGCCAATATGGCGACCGTTGAGGGTGAGAAGTGTGCAGCGTTCCACACTCAACTTTCTGACCGTTTTGTGTACACCATCCGGGTACTTATAGTACACTGCATTTTGCCCTACTTACCAGTGTGAACACACTTATGCACTCAAAATACTAAGTTTGAGTACGCAAGTACGCGATTTGGGACACAGCGATGGTGAGCATGTTAGCATGCTGACGTTAGCATTTAGCTCAAAGCATCCGTGTGCCTAAGTACTGCCCCACAGAGCTGCTAGCATGGCTGCAGACTGTTAGTCGTTCATAGATCCAACAGGATTAAATCCTCTTTAAAATACAACCTGTATGTTTGGAAGCTTAATTATTATTATTGTTATTATTATAATTATTGTTGTACCAACCAAACTAATATTTACACTGCAAATATTTAACCCCCTTAGCTATATCATACAATATGTTTTAATTAGAAGTAAAGAGTATTTTCATTTTTAGTATGAAAAGTATGACTGATTAATTGCCATTAATATTAATTACAATCTAGATTTTGTATTTACAATTAACTTTGTCTTTATAAATTCTTTCTTTTTTGAACAGTCTCTCTGGTTAAACCAATTTCCTGAATTCATTAATTCAGTTTTCTTTTTTTTCTTTTTTTTTGCTATAAAAACAAACCTGCCAACTGCTGTCAACAGAATCCAGTCAGCTAGCTAACTAGCTTGCAAGCTAACCAGATAAAACATGGAACTACCTTTGTCTACCTTCCTTTGTGTATCAGTGTGTATCAGTGTGTGTTTGTTTCTGTGTGAGTGTGAGCGGAGCTGCAGGGAACTTTCTCATCATGGCGGTCGTAATTGTCTTTAGAACCGTTCAGAGCAAAACAGAAAAGATGTAAATAGACGTTTAATTAGCCGAGAGAGAATCTATTTTGCACATGAAAAGGTTCGGCAATGAACACACAGTGAGATCAGACAGAGCACACACACACACACACACACATGAAAACAAAGGTAAATAAAAACACAGAAGAGAGAATTCACCTTCAGACCAAATACACTGAGCGATCATCCTGTTTCATTAAACTGAAATCTAATGTTTGGAGACATGACGAGGCTGAACTCCAGCTGCAGCACTCCAGATGTTTACCAGAGAAAACAGAGTGAACCGGATCGTCTGTTGAAGCAGCTCAGACAGTCACACGTTTGTGGAGTCACCTGACCCCATATGATCCAGATTTTCTTCATCTTTTTTTCCCTTCTCTGACACAGAATGAGTTTTAAAGTCCATCCAGGTCTAGCTCACAGTGGCAGCAGGATAAGCTGCTCCCCCTGCGGGATCCTGAGGCCAGATGGGGTCTATAGTCCCTCCAGCATGTTCTGGTTCTGCCTCGGGGGTCTCTCTCCAGCTCAAAATGTAAATTAGTTTTAGTCACATTTTAGTCATTTCATGACTGAAGCACATCGTGAGTTCAGGCAGAGCACTGAAGCCGCGCTTGTATTGGCTGATCGGCATCAGCTGTTTCTAATATGCTTCACAATCATTGGCTCATTCACAGCTGTGCAGCTAGTCCAATCATATTCATGCAGGTGTACTGTGCAGACATTATCCCTGCATTCACGTGCTGTCGGAATAATCGGAAAAATTAGTTCCTGACTGAACGCCCTCTCAAGTCGGAACAACTTGGAAAGTCGATGTAAATTTTGGTACACGACTCACCGAAAGTTGACGTCATAAACGCAGAAACACGGCGGATGAAAGTAAATGTTTGGTTGATTGTAAGAAACTTTTCATTAATTCACGTATTGCATATACATTTTTTGCTCACATGTAATTTGTAATATATTAGTTGTAAACATTAGCTGCTGTCATTGTAGAGTGACCAGGACCAGTTAGAAAAGTTACTGATTAGCATCAACCCTGATAACAAGTCAGGTAAAGCAATATTTGAGTGGTTTTAGGGAATGAACTGGAGCAGCAACAAGTCTGAGCAATAAAATACAGCACATCTTCTTTGTAGTGTCCATGTTGTTTCTACATTACGACTTAAAAGCTCATGAACACACCGAAGTCAGACGAAGGGAAATGGGACCATCCGAGGAGCACGTGAATGCAGCATAAAACCTGCCACTTAATCACTGTCCCTCTGCTGATTTGCTCACGCCAGCGCAGATTTAAGGTGCGAGTGAGTGTTTAATCTGATTCCTCTGGTTACCACAGAGCAGAGGTGCAGGTTTAAAACAGCTCAACTGAATAAAAGAGCTTATTGTAAACCTGCATAACCTGTTCAGTCTTGATCTGCTGCATCATTTAAAACACATTCCTCAAAAAAACTAAATATTTCAACATATTAACTCTGATATTTGGCTTCTTACTGGTCCTTCAAAGCCTTCTGGTGAGGCTAACAAGCTTAAAGATTGATGAAAGGAGGATTTGATGAGGACGAGAGCGTGTACATAAATGTCAGATTAAACTCACAGGAGTTACATTTTATTTGTGTTTCACTCCTTGAAATGAGCAATTTAAATTAGGAGGTAAAGCAGATAAATGTAAAATTATACATCACCAATAATATAAGGATCTAAATAAGGAGGTCAGATTCATTCTAGCCCCAACCCTGACTGTGTTTTTACACACACACACACACACACACATATATATATATATATATATATATATATATAAATAAATAAGTGATGAGAAAAGAGAAGAGATGTTTCCTTAATGCACTAAAACAATTCTAGTAATCACAACTGCACACCATCCTGTCCTTTTGATTTCATTTGATCTGTTTGTTTGTTTCCTTCTGGTTTAATTTATTGTATTGTTAAAAAAAGAGAGATTTTTTTTCAGTGAGACAGAAGCACTTCCCCTCCGAGACAGAGACGCGTACAGACACTGTAGCTCCATTAGAAAGAGTAATGTGTATTTATTAGAAAATAAGAACTGTTTGCTGCATATTTCAGTCATGGTGAGCTGCTGGTTGCTGTTTTGAAGGCAGCTTTGTAAAGAAGCTCTTTCTTTAGCCGCCTCTCTCAGCTCTTTGTCTTCTGTCTTTAGAGGCTGCGTCACTGTAAACAATGTGCAACAGCCAACATGGAGCTTCATGCATAAAGCTGTACTCATATATCAAGTTAAGCAAGTATGAGCTCCAAGATATCTATGAAACAGTTCCCACAGTATATGGGCATGAAGAAATGATATAAGCACTGAATACAATGACTTAATACACATTTCAAAGTTCAAAGCTCTGCACTAACTCATTAATGAGGATCAATTAAAAAGGAAACACACAAACAGTATGACCTCAGCTTTCAAGCAAACATGCAAAGTAACCATAACCGCTCAGTTAATTACCACTAATGAAACACAACGTGTATTCATTTATGCAGAAAGAAAAGAAAAGAAAGAAGGTGTAGAAGAAGAAGAAGAAGAAGAAGAAGAAGAGGTGCAGAGGTCATTAACTCACTGAAAGAAATGATGTCATCGTTTAGCAGCAGCTTTACAGGCTTTTTCTTAATCATAATTAGAAGAGTAACAGCAGCGACAGTAATTATAATAATAAAGTAGATATTTATTGGAACAGAAGAGAAGTGAAGCCAAAGAGGAGCTAAGGGGCAGTTGTTTGAGCAACTAAAGCCAATGTCCACAAGAAAAACAACACACAAACCATCAGGGAAGCACATGAACGGGCAGCAGAGACCAATATAACTGAAATATTTAAATGTTAAGCAAATTCCTGTGATGTAAAATGGCAAAGTAGCCTAAAAACATGGCAGTGCATTCAACGCTGCCACACACAAAACAAGGCTCACTGAGCTGCTCCAGGTCTGAGGGCAGAAAACATGGAGGAACACAAATATGACCAGTTCAATTAAAATGTCTGCAGACATGTTGTGACCCTGCACACATATCTAAACGCACTCACTCATAGGTAAGTGATAAAACACTGTTTAGACGGCTGTAGCTACAAGGAAGTAGCTGATGAGTTTCAGGGTGTCTTCAGTGGGCTTGAACAGAAAAGTGAGTTTCCTCCCCTGAGACTGAACCAAATGTGCTCGATCCAAATTACAGCGTGCCAAAGCAGTGTGTCATCGTAAGCCCTAATTATTCAACATTAATTATATGCCGCTCTCAGGACTAACTGGAAAAGTTTCCACGAGTGAACGTCCACAACTATCGACAGCCTGGAAGGAGAAAGTTTGGGATTTGACATTACTATAGCGTACAATATCTTTCAGATTAAAGGGACAGTTTCAAACAGTTGCTGTGAGTACCACAAACTAAATTCAATTAATCTTCTTTGTATTGGGGTGGAGACAAAAACTAAATCTGCATAGATAGATACCACCAGACTAACTAATTTATATAGGCTACAGCTAGCTAGTTTTAACTACTTTGTATACAGTTAGCTAGTTTTAACTACTTTGTATACTGTTAGCTAGTTTTAACCACTTTATATACAGTTAGCTGGTTTTAACTACTTTATATACAGTTAGCTAGTTTTAACTACTTTGTATACTGTTAGCTAGTTTTAACTACTTTATATACAGTTAGCTAGTTTTAACTACTTTATATACAGTTAGCTAGTTTTTATATACAGTTAGCTAGTTTTAACTACTTTGTATACAGTTAGCTAGTTTGAACTGCTTTATATACTGTTAGCTAGTTTTAACTACTTTATATACAGTTAGCTAGTTTTAACTACTTTACATACACTTAGCTAGTTTTTTATATACAGTTAGCTAGTTTTAACTACTTTGTATACAGTTAGCTAGTTTGAACTGCTTTATTTACAGTTAGCTAGTTTTAACCACTTTATATACAGTTAGCTGGTTTTAACTACTTTATATACAGTTAGCTAGTTTTAACTACTTTGTATACTGTTAGCTAGTTTTAACTACTTTATATACAGTTAGCTAGTTTTAACTACTTTATATACAGTTAGCTAGTTTTTATATACAGTTAGCTAGTTTTAACTACTTTGTATACAGTTAGCTAGTTTTAGCTACTTTATATACTGTTAGCTAGTTTTAACTACTTTATATACAGTTAGCTAGTTTTAACTACTTTACATACACTTAGCTAGTTTTTTATATACAGTTAGCTAGTTTTAACTACTTTGTATACAGTTAGCTAGTTTGAACTGCTTTATTTACAGTTAGCTAGTTTTAACCACTTTATATACAGTTAGCTGGTTTTAACTACTTTATATACAGTTAGCTAGTTTTAACTACTTTGTATACTGTTAGCTAGTTTTAACTACTTTATATACAGTTAGCTAGTTTTAACTACTTTATATACAGTTAGCTAGTTTTTATATACAGTTAGCTAGTTTTAACTACTTTGTATACAGTTAGCTAGTTTGAACTGCTTTATATACTGTTAGCTAGTTTTAACTACTTTATATACAGTTAGCTAGTTTTAACTACTTTACATACACTTAGCTAGTTTTTTATATACAGTTAGCTAGTTTTAACTACTTTGTATACAGTTAGCTAGTTTGAACTGCTTTATTTACAGTTAGCTAGTTTTAACCACTTTATATACAGTTAGCTAAGTTTTTTTAACTTGCATACATACCTTAATAGCTAGTTTTTTTTACATATGCTATACAGTTCCAGCTAGTTTTAGCCTACTTTTTGTATACCGGATTAGCTGGATTTTGAACTGCTTTATATACTGTTAGCTAGTTTTAACTACTTTATATACAGTTAGCTAGTTTTAACTACTTTACATACACTTAGCTAGTTTTTTATATACAGTTAGCTAGTTTTAATTACTTTATATACTGTTATTTAGTTTTTATATACAGTTAGCTAGTTTTTTATATACAGTTAGCTAGTTTTAACTACTTTATATACTGTTATTTAGTTTTTATATACAGTTAGCTAGTTTTTATATACAGTTAGCTAGTTTTAACTACTTTATATACTGTTATTTAGTTTTTATATACAGTTAGCTAGTTTTTATATACAGTTAGCTAGTTTTTATATATGGTTAACTAGTTTTAACTAAATTCAATTAATCTTCTTTGTATTGGGGTGGAGACAAAAACTAAAACTATCTGCATAGATAGATACCACCAGACTAATTTATATAGGCTACAGCTAGCTAGTTTTAACTACCTAGTTTGAACTATTTTATATACAGTTAGCTAGTTTAAACTATCTTATATACTGTTAGCTAGTTTAAACTACTTTATATACTGTTAGCTAGTTTTAACTGCTTCATATAGTTAGCTAGTTTTAACTGCTTCATATACAGTTAGCTAGTTTTCACTGCTTTATATACAGTTAGGAAGTTTAGTCCAGTGGTTCCCAATGTAGGGGTCGGGCCCCTCAAAAGGGTCACCAGATAAATCTGAGGGGTCATGAGATGATTAATGGGAGGAAAGAAGAAAAAACAAAGTTCTGATACACACATCTGTGAAATAAATGCTGTGGAGTAAAAAGGGAAGTATTAATTAACATTAAATGGAAGTTACTCAAGTAAAATCCAATACCTCAAAACTGTAAGTACTTGAGTAAATGTACTTTGTTACTTTCCACCACTGAATCTGCTTTTCTTCTTCCAACATATTTAAATGCAGTATATTATATAAAATGTTAGCTATTGTATTTTATATAAAATGACTTCAGAGCCTGCACTCATCTCAACTCTCCATCTCTTCTCTTGCTGGTGTTCATCTGCTAACCCCCCCCCCCTTATTTTGGCATTTTCCTGTCACATCTTGACCTTTTGCCCTGCTGTCTCACATCTGGTCAGCAGAGCCTGATAATGGCTCTGCCCTTTTGTTTGCATCTGTTTCATTTTGTTCCGTCTGGTCATGCAAGAAAGGAGAAGGAGGAGGATGGCTGATGATCTGAACGCCTGCTGCTGCATCTCTGTTTTTGTTCAGGCTGCTTTGTGCTTCACTCTGCACCACAGAGACACACAAAAAGGAAAATCTCCTCTATCTCATGCAGTCGAGCACAAATGGATGAGCACGACACTATTTTCCACTTGGGACTCTCTATCTCGTCTCTCTTTCACTCACTTTCTGCCCACATCCCTTCTTCTATCAAGAGAGGAATTAGAGGTTATTTTTGCTCAGGGCGACTGCCTCATTGAGGCGACCGCAAAGCCAGCGTCTGAGGAGTTTTTCACTGTTGTATAAGACGTGTTACACCCGCCCTACTTCTCAGGGTAAAATGCAAGCTCAGATTATTGAAGCCTAAGCTGTGTCCAGAGCCTGTCAGAGGGCCTTATCTCTAGTGGAAATGGATCCAGAGCAACATAAAACTTTTTTCCTCCGCCATGTTTGATCTATTTAACCTTTTCTGTCATTTCGTCTCTGTTGTTGTTTCATCTGTTCCACAATCACTTAATCACGTATCACTTCATCATATTTAACAGGGGGTCCAGTGAGGGTGATGTCCGTCTGTCAGTCTAGGTCAAGCCAGTTCTACTTATACAAGCCAAAATCACAAGTTAGTCACAGACAGCCAAACAATCTGTACAATAAACAAACACAACACCGGCCACATCACAGCATACAGGCAGAAGCTGTAGCTTTTGTGCAGCTTTGACACTGGAAAAAAGATCAATAGTGCATCACTGGTTTTTCTTGTTAATTACCACTAAACACAAAGTATTTTCTTTCACAGGCCCTACCGATTGGAATAAGGACAAAACATACAAAGAGCTTATAAAATATGTTGGTTTGTTATAAATGAAACTACCCAACAGTTTATACAAGATGAAATGATTATTCGACAACAGGCAAATCCAGTAGCAGCAGCCTCGTGCAGGCCCAGGGAGAAGTTTGCCCTCAGGATTTTCTGCCAGGTAGACAGCCCTGAAGGCAAACTTCTCCCATGGGCCCCGCGCAGGTCAGGTGTAGGTGAACAGAAATCAAGTGTCACCACTTGCACTGCACAGATTGCTGATAGGCTAACATGCAACTTTAACAGCCAACGGACATTACTAATTGGTATAAACCAAAAATACCCAAAAATCAATTTATTTTCATTGTGAATTAGAAAATGGTAAGTTGAGCATCACTGCTCTAATGGGACTTTGGACTTGTTTGTTTAGGAGTGAGACATTTTTAGTCTTGGGGACTGTTTATGTGTGAATGAGTGGGTGCCAGCATTGTGTAGAGCCCAGCAGTTCAAACCAGCTGTACAGCTGTTATTTCAGTCATCGGTAAAGAACCTGGCGAGGTGAAAGTACAAACAGCTCTGGCATAATGACATCTGCTCTATTTTCATCTGTTTCTTGATGAGGCATTCACTGCTCACTCACTTTATTGAAGGGTAAAACACTGAACTCAGCAAAAACATTAGGCTACAGAAATGGTCTAAACGATAATATCACACAATCAGGAGGGAAAGCAGAGAAAAGAAAAACTGCAACCATAACTGTTCCCTAACTGGCACCAACAGGATTTACTATTGTATGAAATGACACCAGGATTATATTACAAGCCGCTTTGACTTTCTCTTGGCTCACCAAATAAACTTTACTGTTTGTGTTGCAACTTAACAACCGTTCTTGAGCTTTTCTCAAGCGTTCTTTTCACCCAGATTTTCTCTGCTGGTCTGAGATTCAAACTAGCAACTTTCACGTCAGAAGCTGCACCTCCAACCAACTACCTGATAAAACTGTGACCCAATCTTTTGCACTCTTGTGGAAGCGCCTGTTGCATTAGAAGTAGAAAAGCTGGATAGTATTTTGGGCTGTAAACTTTGTGCAGTAAAGTTTGGGTTTGACCCAGTAATATACAACAGTCATGATGCTCCACCAAAAGGTACCAGGTGGTTGAGATAAAGCCACGTCACTACTACTTTATATCATTTTGGTATATGCTACACTACAGGGCCAAACGTTTGTGGACACCTGAATATTACACTCATATGTGGTTGTTTAACACGTCTTCATTAACGTGCTGCTCGAACAGCCTCCACTCGTCTGGTTTCATTCTTTCCACCAGATTCTGGAACCTGGCTGCAGGGATTTGCTCCCATTCAGACCACAACACTGAACACTGGCTCCCTGTTGAGGCTCACATTTAAGACTCTGGTGCTGGCCTACGGGGTAGAGGCTCCTCTCTGGTCTGAAGTTAACTCCCCACTGAAGTCAGGACAGCAGAGTCACTGCACATCTTTCACCACAGGCTGAAAACCCATCTTCTCAGACATGAGAAAAAAAGAACTTGCGATGCAGTTCTCTAACAAGCGTAGCTGTTTATCTCCACTTCTTGGTTACATCTAGCTGTTGTTCCTTTTGATTTTGAATGCACTTGAAAGCATCTGCCAAATGCATGTAATGTAACAAGAGCATTACTGAGGTCCTACACTGATGTTGGGTGATCCGTTCTGGCTCACAGTCAGTGTTCCAGTTCATCCCAAAGGTGTTGGATGGGGTCGAGGTCAGGACTTTGTGCAGACCAGTCAAGTTCTTCCACACTCAACTCGGGGATATTGTCATGTTGAAACAGGAAAGTGTCAAACACAAACTGCTGACACAAACCTTCCAACACATGACTGAAACATCAGAAAAATACTGTGTGTACCACGGATCAACACAATTACACTGAACAGTTGGCGCAGTGGCAACCAGGCGTACCGGGAAAAATCGATGGAAACAGATGGTGTGACTTCATGTGTTTTTGTTGGTTTGGAGCTGTGTCAAATTAGGGTTTTTACTGTCTCCTTTGCAACCTTCTCCAGATCAATGTGGGCCATCGTTAAACTCTCGGGCTGAAAGGAAGACCCACTCTGCCCCTGATAATCAATATATCGATCAGAATCAGTGTATTATTAGACTCCTATTAGTTAGCATGATGGCTAAACAAAGAAAAGACCAACCGCATCGATGGAAAATCCAATTAAGACAACGTCACAGCATTTGACTGACACAGGATCTCAGGTGACGATGAGCTCCTAGAAACAGATCGAGAGAGTAAATAAAAACAGATTTCCTGTTTTTGGCTTCATATGAGATTATTTGTTCCTGAATAATTTGACAGGCACAGGATTTAAAGGCAGCACTGAAGAGATGTGGATTTTGGTTTGAGAGTGAATCACAGAGGAATCCAGAGAAGAAACAGAGCCTAATCTTTTAAGTAAATCTCATCCTGCACAGCTGCCCGTCCACAGAAAGAGGACAAAACCCGAGGGCTTTGAAACACAAGTGTTTGTTTTCTTTCTGTCGTACGCCCTCTGAGAGAAGTGATGGATAGATGGTGGGGTTAAAGTCTTCAAAGCAAAAAAGGAAAAGGAAAAAAAAGGAAAGAGAATTAACCGGCTGCAGAGAGGAGGGAGAAAATGAGTATTTCAAACCAAAATTCCGAAAAATCAATAAGACACTAAGTTATTTCTGTGGCTCTCAAGAGGAGAGGTGCGACCGAAACAGGAACGGAGATCAGAGCTGGCAAACTGGGGGACTCGGCAAGCTTCCACTGAGCTCAGACTGGAATACTCTGTTCCCATAGGTCCTCTGTTTTTCACTGTTGCCTGTAGTGACCAAAGGACCGAGATTACCGAGCAACTGAGTCACAAAAGCCCCGTCCTGAGTGGAAAGAGCGGAGTTTGCTTTATGCTAAAAGCAAACTCTGCTTCCATTTGGGAGGTGGTTTGAGTGTGTGAAGAGGTTTGCAAGTGCACATCAAACAGACACACTTATGTCCAGGTCACTTAAACCACTTTAGGTGTTTGTATTCTCCTGCAGCCGACATCTCAAGGTATCAATCAACGCAGGCCGTCTGGAGTTGCGTGATGTGAAAAGACGTTAGAGTGAAGATGCTGAAGAACAAGTAGGAGACGTAAAAACTTACTCTGCAATTATACATGTAGTGTATAAATGTAGTTATCTGATGGCACAAACAGTAAACAGAAAATAGGATTTAAGAATTGAGACTAAGAATAATCAAAAATATGGTAATCATTTTTAAAGGATTAAGAATAACCTGATCAGTGCATCTAGATTACTGCTGGAGAAATCAGATTATTTCTGTACAGAATTTCATGGCAATCCATCCAACAATGACGAGAAAAAGGCGCAGAGGACGGCAACAGGAGGACCTCTACACCCAGAAGGCCAGCAGGATCATCAAAGACCCCAATCACAAACTGTTCTGCCTGCTGCCGTCCAGCAGACGGTACGGCAGCATCCGGAGCCGCACCACCAGACTCAGGCACAGCTCCACCTGGACCCGAACCACCAGGCTCAGGGACAACTTTATCCCTCAGGGCATAAGACTGCTGAACTCTTGAGCTCTCAAACTCATCAGTGACACTTTACTTTATACTATACACTATACTATTACTACTAAAATTATACTTGTGTTGTGTTTCTCATTTGAAAAATACAAATGTTACTAACGTCACTGGTGGTCTGGCTTGTTTTGTAGTCAGCTCCTGCTTTTAATTTGCTGCAGCTGCTGCTGTTCTCTGTCACTCTAACTGTATAGTACAACTAAAGATGAAAGGACAAAATCTACAGTCCTCGTTCTGTGCAAAAATATGTACCAATGTTGATCTGAAGTTAATATGAAGCTTCAGCTGTCTGAGTTAAACAAATCAAGTGGGTATCTTCCAATCTTGTTAGTACAGAATTCCCTCTTTCTGTTTCCCGCAGATAGGGTTTCTGTGCTGAGCTGCAGTGGAGGGACAGCAACACAACGAGGGAATTTTGTGCTAAAAAGACTGTAACTTTTGAAGATTTCACTCAGACTGCTGAAGCATCATGAGATGAACTTTGGAGTGTTTTTCTGCACGGAACGAGGACTGTAGAGTTTGTCCCCCATCACTTACATTGGATGCATGTAATGAGATCTTTTAATATCCAGTATGAACAGGAGGAATGATTACAGCAAGCAAAACCTGTTGTAATGTTCACCTGAGCACCTGACTGTTTTAAGGCTTTTTGTGATGACTAGGCCTGGCTACGTCACTCTGTCCCTCTATGGTAGCCATGTGGCATCTTGGTATGTCTATTCTCTTTTAATTTGTACTATACGTGTTTTTTCAGTCATACAGAGCAAAATGGGGAAAAAAGTGATTTTAAACCAACGCTCATGAGGTTTTTGGACAAGTTATATTTTCCTGCTGACCTTCCAACACAATGAATGAAGAATTACATCACCACCTTTTCTATTTGTGAGTTCCCTGTTTACAATTCAACTTTGCCAATTAGCTAAGTTTCTCTCTGAAGGATTCTGCCAGTTCTTTGGTTCCTAAACTTTTCACGCTGCAGTAAATTTAACTCAACTGAGAGAGATTATTTCTGCTCCCAAAGCAGCTCTGCCAC
The DNA here is from genome assembly GCA_008360985.2 of Macquaria ambigua. Lineage (NCBI taxonomy): Eukaryota > Metazoa > Chordata > Actinopteri > Centrarchiformes > Percichthyidae > Macquaria > Macquaria ambigua. Next base: position 28,187 of record VMKM01002931.1, read on the forward strand.
TGACAAATGTTGACATTTGCCAATTACAAATGTGATAAACTGCAAAAAAAGAAGCTTACATCTAAACCTGCTGTCTGCTGACCTGGTCACAGTCTAACAAACTGCAGTTTGCCTTCACCTTAAAATGAACAATGTAGGAATTTCTCCAAAGAAATCTCCAAAATGTGCAGGAACCATCTGTTACATGGAGCCAATCACAATCATTTTCTGTGTTTTAGCTGGTAGATATTTCAAATCGTAGCCCTTAGCTGTACATATTCAACTGTCATGGGTGCAAATTCTAGTCAAGTGAGACTGAGTTATTCAAGCTCTTTAAAACAGTGAGAGCAGTGTCAGGAGGATTGTGTAAGGTGAGAAAGCGCATCAGTCTGTCAAGTTTATTTTGACAGCTCGTCCCGGGGGAATGCATGACAAAAACAAGGCAGGGATGAGGAGAAGCAAACCAAAACTACACAGTAGGAAAAGTATTTGCCTTCTCTATTTTTCATGTATAATAGATGGGAAACAAGCTCTTAGTCCACAGTGTCCACACAGCCACAATGCTAGGTTAATCCCAAAATCCCCAAGACACTTGAAATGTTTATTTCAGCCAAATAGATTTGTAGAATAGAATTGGATCTGGGCCACCTGCCAGCGAGGCCAGACAAGACAAACACATCAGCCAAAACTTATGAGCATTTAGATGGTAAACTGATATGTATTTAACATACTCAATATGCCCCCTCACATCAGATATATGACTCACTCTGTAAAATAACAGTATTTTACCCTGAGAATAACCCTGAAAACGCTGACGACAACAACAACAGCTCATAATCTGTTCCAAAGTGGGATTTATAAAGTGATGACAGACTTTGGTGTGACAGAGGGTTTCTGAGGTCGTTGTTTGACAAGACAAATTTTCTAATGTTGGATATTTTTTAATTAGCCTCTGGCAAAAACAAGAGTTAACAGCCAAGCTAGCAGCTCTGTAAGGCTTTACTTAGACACAGCAGTGCTTTGAGCTAAATGCTATGAATGACAACATGCTCACAATGACAGTGCTAACATTCTGATGCTAAGCAGGTATAATGTTTACCATGGTCATCATCTTAGTTTAGCATGTAAGCATGCTAGCATTAGCTAGTTAGCAGTAAACACAGAGAGCAGCTGAGGCTGATGGGAATGTCATTAGTTCTGCAGGTATTTGGTCATAAACCAAAGTGTTGGACACATGATGGCGCTAGATGAAAAGTCAGAGGATCACCAGAGTTATTTAGAAACATCGTCTGAGAGCCATGAATGTCTGTACCAAATATTGTCCCAATATTAAATTAGATATTAAGTGAATGTCTGAACAACATTTCATGACAACTCATCTGATAGTTGTTGAGATATTTCAGTCTGGACCAAAGTGAAGGACCGACCAACAGACTGACCAGTGTTTCCATCCCTAAAGCCGCTAGCGTGTCTATAAAATTTAAAAGGTAAACAGAAGATGTGACGGCATTACAGGTAACTAGAGTTTCCAAAGTGCTCAGTGTCACATCTTTTCATGATGGACTGCATATCCAGTGCTCCTGTTGGCGGACCACAACCACAATGTTGTCCAGCTGACAGGGCACTTAGCCTCTGTGTCCGTCAGCAGGTATTCTCCTAACAACACTGGACTGGACGTGCCTCCTGTTGCTTCTATGACACTATGGAGAATAGAATTTAAAGTGCAGCTCTCTAAGTAACTATTCAAAAATTTTAACTCCTACCGCTCAATACTCAGAATGCTGAAAACATACTGTGTTTTCATTCAGAGGGCACAACAGCATGTCGTTTCTATGGAAAATGACAAGAAAAGTATTGAAAACGTCCCCTGGTTGTCTTTATTTTATAAGTAACCTTGTGCTTTATTTTCACTGAGCTCTGAGGGAATCCATTCATGTTTACAGCAACTATCGGCTGAGTCTGGAAGATCATTTCTCTGACTCATTTGTAAACGTGTTACCACTTCCTCCTAAATGTAAAGCACAGCACGCACTGAGCGCGTCATACAGACAGAAGCATTAGTCAAGGTGCAGATCCAGGGAGCAAATTAGATCAAACTGTTGCTTTTCTGGAGAGCTGATGGATTGATGCTTAGAATCAGGACATCGGTGTATTCTGATGCGTGTCAAGACGCCACCGTTGTGAGGGCTTACATAGAAAACAATGTGTTTTAACATGCATCATACACCGCTGCTGCCCTTTAGAGGAAGTAAAAGTCCCATTTATTTTCTCCATAGACTATTTTGGGTGACTCACGGTTAGAAAATATCCTGTTCTTTAATAAATAAAAAGTCAAAATCTACATAAAAACCTAAGGTGAGAAGTTAAGTTTAACTCCCAGAGTGCATTTCGGTAAGAAACATCCAATTACAGAGCTGTGTGTGCCACTTGGTGCAGAAGATAAATATTATGCTGTTAAAAAAATGGATTTTACAATCTGCAGCCTAAATAATGAAACCTATCGGATCATGAAATTATGCGGGAGAGTCCCACGTTTCTATGTAGAGGAAGATTGAGGATATCGTCAAAAGAAAATTCTGAAACAGGAAACAGCACTGATTGCATTGGACAATGCTTCTTGAATGCTAACAAAATGATCTCTATTTTATTCATATTTTACTGTCCAGTGCAGCAGTAGATAATTTACCTCAGAAGATGGACAGAAAACTGCAGTCATGTTCCAACTCTCAATTGTGGAAGGAAAGTGCGCTTCAGGTCGTCTGGATGAGGCTAATCGAACACATGCTAGCTTCAAAAGTTCTCTGCAGTCAGTTTTCAGCAGTTTACACTTCCTGCTGCTAGAGGGCGCTGATCCTTCAGTGTTACATTGATGAAATTTGCAGGTTCTTGCCTTACAGCTCGTATAACCTTATTTATCTCATTCATATTATATTGTCACGTATCGTCTCAGTTAGTCTAATATATGATCACATTACTAAAATGATCACCTATTATTTCATGCAGGAGCCCCGACCTCATTAATGACCCCATTAATAATCTAATATTCACAAACTCAGCCATGACCATCAACCACAAACCAATCTATGACCTCATTAAGAACCATTCACAAGCTCATCTCTCGATGTGACCTATACTCTTCTTTCTGACATCAGTAACAGCCTCGCTCGTGACCACCACCTCACTTTATAAGATCGCTCCGCTGCTGTGATATTATCATCATGCCCTCTCACCCTGGAACAATGCCGTGTTTGCTCTCTGAGTCAGTAAATGAATGTGAAACACTGCAGCCGTGTAACAACATGAGAAAATAATTGCAGTGTGTGTTTATGTTTGGCGTTGGCGTGGCTAATGAGTTCTTTTGTCTTCTCATTAAAGACCGGGGAAGGCGAGTAATAAGCACTGGAGGTCGTTCCTTTGGAAGCGCTCTTCCCTCTGACTAATTTGCGGCGCTCGTTCTCATGCAAATGAATTTGCTACTTAGGGCTTAAAGCTCCTTATGTGAGCAGCGGCTCGTGACATTTACAGAGACACAGAGGGAAGCTCAGAGAGGCAAAAGAGCGAGGATCAGCTGGAAATGGTCAACAGTGAAGGACGGTGGAAGGTGTGTGTGTTTGAGAGAGGTTTTCTGTGTGTGTGTGTGTGTGTGTGTGTGTGTGTGTGTATGATAAACAGAGAAAATGAAGGAGAGCAGAGGAAACATTCAGCTTGCTGAAGTTGCCCAAGAGAAGCTTTAATCAGCAGCCACCTGAACCTCCAGGAGACTGACAGCAGTGTTCAGAAACAGAGACGACGGCAGAGCTGCAGGTTCCAAACTTATTGTTCCCCGGACTGTAAATTCATGCTTTAAAGATTTATTGGCCGTGCTAGAGGCGTTGTTTTAGGGATGGCAACATCGTCCTGTTGGTTTGTGATTCAGTATCACTTCTCTAATTTAAAACCGCTGCTCACCGGAGCTGATCTCAGGCCTGTTTAACTCCAGTTACCCTTCAGGTAAATACTGAACCTGGACAGACTGCCTTCCACTAGTTGTCACCTTATAAATGGAGTGAATTATTAACTTAGTTCATTAGTGCTAAATTGTGCTTTTGTTTGTCTGGTCATGTTTGTTTTTCTTCCTCTCTGCTGTACTCTGGTCCCTCTTGCAAAAGAGATCTTGATCTCAATGAGATTGCCTGATTAAATAAAGGTATATATATATATATATATATATATATTGTGCTATGTATTTCTTATGCAAAGGCAGAGTGCAGGAAATGTTTCTACCCATATGGCACATTGTTGCCCTGAGGCAACAAAAAAAAAAAATTTGGTTGCCAGGACGGAGGTCAGCTGATTTAACGGTCATGTCTTGTAGAGGAAACCTCAAGCTGAGCGTTAAAGCTCATTCATGACTTCGGGAAAAGTACTCTGACAAAATAATCCTCACTTAAGGTCCACTCACTAGCTTTTTCATACATGACCACCTGTTGTCACGTGATGACAACTGAACCAAATCCTTGAGTTAAAATGATTTTACCAAAATGTATTATTTTAGTTTACTTTGTGCTCACATGCTAACCTGACGCACCAGATGGCTTGTTACACAGAACCATCTGAGAAGTCATTCTTGGAAACTTTGGAAAAGGGCAGGCACTTTCAAAAAATACTTGGCAGGTGGTTGGATGAACCATCTGTCTATCACGGGATAACTTCAACCAATCAGATCAACGAACCATATGACTTAGTGGGAGATCTGAAGCCAAACGAGAAAAGCCTTCAGTGCCGTTCTTTACTCTCCAGTTCTGGTAGAACTGATACTATAGCAGCAACTACGCTAACCTCTTTAGGAGCCGCCATTGTTGTTTTCAAACGAACAGTCGCAGTCGTCTCACTTAAACCACGCCTCGAGCTACCAGTACTTCCTCATAGGAAGCTCATTGGTCCAAACCACTCTTATTTGGCCACAAGCGCATAACTTGAAGCCTGGCAAGATGGATTCTCGTGTGATCTGGCGAATCCAGCTGCTCCTTGCAAGGTAAGTCACATGGTGCTTAATCCTTAATAAAATGATCACAAACTGACACACAGGCAGTGTTAATGCAGCACAGGAGGACTGGTTGGTCCTTGGGAGTCTGCTGTGTGTAAAGGGAACTAGGAGGCAACAGGGTGAATACACACTGCCAACAGGGTGGTAGGTGGTGGGTTGGATGGTCAATATAGGCCCAACAGCAAGGTCTCCCTAACAGGTTAATGTGGAGATCTTGTCTGCCATGACTGCTTCTTTTATTTCATTTTACAGATACTTTTCATGTTAAAATGAATTTTAATGCTGTTAACTTTGCGTTGATATTGCAGCCACATTGTCCTGTGTTCCCTTTCATTCATCTCTGCAGATGAACTGGCTTTGCCACTTTATTTTTGCATTGAAGCAGCACTCCAAATAAACACATCACTGTCAACAACAACAACAACGCTGAACACCTCCATCACTGCTGCTCTCCATCTGTCCCAGCCCGCCCGCACAGTCATGCATGAATTCTGACAATTCAAACATGTGATCTAAACACCAGACAAGAGACTGACCCACATCAGAAAAAGAGAAAAATGTCAGATTTCATGTGACTCCTTCTGCAGAGTGCATAAAGCCTTCAACATGAAGCCAGGTTGCAGTAACAATTCATACACTGTGTGCCTGTTGGACTGGAGTCAGCAACACACCAAATGTCAACTTAATGAAGCCCAATATCAGTGTCACTCAGTGCTTACCGTAGAGAATGGTCACCATGGAAACCGGCATGACCAAGATGCCCAGGAGCATGTCAGCGACTGCCAGTGACATCAAGAAATAGTTTGTGGCGTTCTGCAGCTTCTTCTCCAGGGAGACCGCCAGGATCACCAGGATGTTGCCCATGACTGTGACGGCGATGACGACTAGAATCAGCAGCGCCGCCCAGTTCTTCTCCACCGCCATCTCTGGGGGAGGACACTGAGGCCCGTAAATCCTGCCGCCCTCCTCGCGGTACACTCCTCCAACGTTTCGGTAGGACCAGTTCCCTAAATGTGTATCAATGCCGTTACGGACTGCGTCGCTCCCGTGGCACCCCGGGTTCGTCACGTTGTTGATCCGGAGGGTGATTTCCTCAAATCCATGTGGAGGCCAGGTGTTTGACTCTAGGGTGGTAACGGCTCTGACAGTGTTAGAGATCAACTGTGACACGTTTCTACTACGCAGGTTCATGGTGTCAGCTCGGTAACGCCGTCACAGTCAGAGACAGAAACGCCTCAGGAATGCTGCCTGGAAAATGGGTCAGAGCAGAGTAAGAAAGAGGAAAGTCTACTCATCATTTACTCGCTTTCATTTCCCTTCCCCAGGTGAATACCATTAATATAACACCATTTATCACTTGAGTAATGAATTGTAATTCAATATGCGGCGTCAGTTATTTACTCCATCATCTCAGAGGAAACTCTTCAAGCCTCGAATTGTCTGTCAAAGCATCAACAGATGATGATCTTCTCCACGCGGGGAAGCAAAAATAGCTGACTGCTGAATTCAGCGCAACAAAAAGAGCAGCTGTTCAACCTCAAAGGACAATGCTGAATGGATAAAAATGTAATCGCTTGGTTAATACCGTCACTGTGTGCAGCCCCTCGCACAGTCCTGGAAAAAGAAACAAAAAGAAGTGTTCCAGTTCGGCTCTGCTCGAAATATTCCAAACCAAATGTTGGAGGGATTTCAACTTCTCATCTTCTGATTATAGAATCCATTTGAAGCTGCGATGGAGGACACACTCGCAGGTTTCTCATCCTTGAAGTCTGGGCTTGTCAAAGCTGCACTCATGATAAAAATATTAGATCCATCTGAAGTCTTGGATCTTACAAATCACAATTTCATCTCCTCCGAGTCTCTGTTTCTTTTCACACAGGTGGAGTTTGTCTTTGATTTTCATGATGCAAACAGCCAAGAATATGGAGGACAAAAACACACATTTTTGCATTTTCATCCTTAAAGGACTGCGTTAACACGTAACTTAGATCAGTTTGATGCAGATTTTCTTGACATTAGTTGTGAATTTGCAGAGTTAAGAGGTATCCTTAGTAAAGGTGGGTTTATTCTAAACTACATACCTGCACAAATGGAATTACTGTGTGTGTGTGTGCGTGTGTTCATGAATGTGTGTGAAAATCCTCGAGTGTCCTTGCCCTCTTGTCTTGACTTGTCCCTGCACCTGTGAGAGTGCGTCGGCAGCCGACAGAGATTGATGATGAACATGATGGTGTTTGACGTGTGTGTGTGTGTGTGTGTGTGTTACCCAAAGACACCTCGCTAACTTTCTCCTCACACACACACTCTCACGTCAGTTTGGCGATAAGAAGTCCTGACTCAGAGTAAAAACATTCCTCTGTGATCTCCAAAAACAGTGTCAGCCCTCCAGAGATCTTAAATATTCCTTTAATTTTCCCTCCTCCTTCTTGCAGAAGCACTCAGTGGAAAATGTCAGTCCCTCTCCAAATCCTCCACAAACCAACGCAGACCTGCTTCAGTATTCCTTCAGCTTCATACATCTTTTCTAAAAACCTTCATTGTTCCGTCTTGGGATATTTCCACGTCTCTTATGCCACTTTTGAAAAAATGAAAGCAGAAGTTCCTCTGTAAACCTTCAGCAGACAGAAGAGGTTTCATGTGGGTTTCAGGGTTCCAGAGAGGGTCTGTAAGTCGCCTTCAGTGATGATCAGGAGCTGAATGATTTTCTGCTTTCACTCTCCTCTCGCTGCCTCTCACATTCAGCCTCTCTCTTTCTCTGCAGCTCTCTCACTGGGGTCTCCTGTGCTCTCTCTCTCTCTCTCTCTACCCTGGGTCTCTCTCCCTCGTACCGTATTGGCTCTCATTCTCTCTCCCATTGCATATTATTATTGCATCCCTTTCTCTCTTTTGCTGAATCTTTAAGTCCTGTCCTCTCTGGTTTTTCTCACTCCTTAAGGCAACTGCACTCTGTATCTCTCTCTCTCTCTAGACAAGTGACCATGCACATTTAGTGCAAATTTTAACAGAATTTCCTGAAAATCTGCAAAAGAAAATGCAAATTACTACGTGTTTCCATTTACTACTGTTAGCTAGCCTCTACCAAAAGAGTGGAAGCCAGCTGCTCCTATACGCCTATATGCTGTGTGTTCTTAGCTGGCTTGCTAACGTTAGCGACTGTTAAGCCTAATAATCAGCTGGTTTTGTTCAGAGTTGGAGAGAGTGTGATAATGATTTTATTATGGCTATTTGAAGGGAGCCGGATCTCGTGGCTCTGTTTCTTTCGGAGAGCCGCTCGTTGTTCTTTTTTATTTATTTTTTTATTTTTTTATTATGGATTACGAGGGTAAGATTTGGATCAGATTCATTCATATTCATATTTGACATCCCAAGAATAAAATTCCATTTCAAATGTGTGGACTAGATTTAGCAACACGAAATTACTCCACTTGCCACAAAGTGACGCCACATCCCTCTACTCAGTGAATTTAGCCTCTGTATGAAAAGAGTTATGTAAATAAAGTTGCCTTGCCTTGAATGGAATTAATGCAACGCAAAGTTTTCGAGTTTGGCTCATTTCTTGTTTCTACCTCCTCTGACTGACTGAAGGGGAGTGGATTTAGGGCAGGCAGTGAAGTCTGAGCAGTGAGCACAACGATAAAAAGAACAGCTCTTACGTATGACTCGGTTTTCTTCGTTCGTACCAAGGAGCCATTGAAAAGAATCACTAGTGTGTGAACTCTGCAGCTGCACTGTGAGGACGAGACTTCGGGAGGGATGTGTGCTAACTGGGGCTAACTTTGGCACTAACAAGGTGCTGCGGTGGCCAATCAAATGTGTGCACATGCACATTCCTGGTGGATTAGTTTGTAAGGTGAATGCTGTACTTCTACTGTTCACCTGATGATCTGTGCATCAGGAAAACATAAAATAATTGCCATAATATATCAAAACTTTCCAGACTTGTAGAGTCCTGTGTCTGTGTGGGTATTAAAACTCTGTGAATGTAAACAGTATGAAGTGACTCTGTGATAATGTACGTTAATTCTGAATTTACCTTGTCACCCCTGCCACAGCGTTAATAGCAACCAGCCTTTGTTTGTTAGTGGTTTATGGTACCTGTAACTACCTGTAATGAAGGTGTTAATGCTCCATCTAATGGTGATGGAGAACTACTACCAGTGCGCTGAGTCTGCTTTGTATTTGACCAGCGACAACTGACAGGATTGTTGTTTCAGCTACAAACCGTCTGATGTTTAAATCATGTCATTTCTTGGCTCTGCTGACATTTTCCTTTCATTTCCCTTCAGGTGAAGTAAAAGCTGTTTTTACGCTCCAGAACAGCTGCTGAAATAAAAAAAGGCCGTCATCAGACAGAAGCTCTTCAGTGAAGCAAAAACTGTTAAAGGAAAATCATAATGAAGAAGATTATAAAACATTTCCTCTCTCTCTCTCTCTGTCTCTCTCTCTGTCTCTCTCTCTGTCTCTCTCTCTCTGTCTCTGTCTCTCTCTGTCTCTCTCTCTCTGACTCTCTCTCTCTCTCTGTCTCTCTCTCTCTGTCTCTGTCTCTCTCTGTCTCTCTCTCTCTGACTCTCTCTCTCTCTCTGTCTCTCTCTCTCTGTCTCTCTCTGTCTCTCTCTCTCTGACTCTCTCTCTCTCTCTGTCTCTCTCTGTCTCTCTCTCTCTGTCCTCCTGACTCTCTATATGCTCTTTGATATGTAATAATGAATAATAATATGTATGATAATAATAATATGGAATAATATATGTGATATATGTAATAATATATGATGTATAATATATGTAGAACAATATAAGTGTAATAATATATACTGATAATATATATAATATCTTGGAATAATGTGATAATATGTCTTGATGTGAATATATATATATGTAATATAGCATTATGTATATGTATATGTAACATATGTATGTCTGATCTTTGATATATATATATATGTATGTATATATAATGTTGATGCCAGTGATTATGTAATATATATATGTAAATATGCAGACAATATGTCTGAATAATAATATGTCTGAATATGTCTGTAGACATGTATGTCTTTGATAGCGAATAATATGTAATATGTCGCGGTGAAAAATAATAATAATAACGAATAATGTGATTAATAATAATAATATAGCAAATATGGAATAATATGTATGTGGAATAATAATATGTAATATGTATATGTAATAATAATAATGGAATAATAATAATATGGGGCAGATGTATGTAATATGTAGATTATTATGTATGTAATAAATATGCTTGAATAATGTATAAATAGCATAATGAACCAGCTAATAATAAGACAATAATAATAACGATTGGCAATATGTTTTGCTTGATTAATGCTTACGTTAATAATATTAATATGTATAAAATATGGAATAATAGCCATGTAATATGCTTGGTGTGGCATGGCTTGAGTGTGCTGAGTGTGTCTCTCTCTCTCACTCTCTGACTCTCTCTCTCTCTGACTCACACACACTTAATGGATGTTATGTGTGATCTCTGACGTAACAGAATAACGTTTGTTAATTGAAAAGAACATTGGAAATAATTACAAAGTAGATGTTTAGAAATAGGATTCTAGTTAATAATGTTCTCTGTACTCTGTACCATGGTACATAAGTACAAGAACATACAGTATGTACCATATACTATAAATGTCAAAACTTACGTGAGTATTTTTCCTTCCTCCCACATCACCACACGAGTCCAGGAGTCATTATTATTATTATTATATGAAGAACCATTATCTATAGTAATGATGGTCTTCAGTGACCTCGCAGCCCTCTGCACCTCCTCCACCCGTCTGTAGGGGGGAAGTAAATCTGCGTAAATGTTTCGTAAAGTTCAACTTTGGAGAATTTTGCACCGTTGACCAATAGCAAGCTGTCTTGACAGAGCTGACCTTTGAGGGAACGGAGAGCCGGAGAGTCCAAAATGGTGGTCCTCTGGTGTACAAACTGCTTCACAATAGAGGAACGGTTTGCAGACTGCAGCCGACGGCACAAAAAGGTCTCTTGAATAAACTGTGTGAACTTATTGTCCCGAGCAAAGTTGATGAGTGAACAAATTTGCTAACTGACCATTAGCAACCTTGCTAGCTTGGAGAACTTTGTTTTCCCATTTTAATAACTTTTAATTGAATGAAATGGTGTACGAAATGCCAGGGGCAAGTAAACAGAACAGAGGAAAAAGTCTATTGCGACTGACTAGCACTAGTTTGGCTTGTGTGTTAGCGGTTAGCTGGCTAGCTACAGCAGTTAACCCATTAGCCCTGATAGTATAGCCACTAATAAGCTTGCAGAACTAAATATTTTGCAAGACGTGCAGATTCATTTCACTGTACCACTTCCTGGTGTGACCAGGCCTTGAGAACGATCATGTTCACTTCCTGGACCTTTTGCTGAACAATGGCCACTGTGGCCACAACTTCCCCACATACTAGCCACTTCTTCCATATATATTTATTTATTTTCCTGTACATATTGTGTATCTTTGTACATGTATGTATATCACTGTACATATACCTGCACTTTCTGTAAATACTACTATATTCATGCACTTCTGGTTGGATGCTAACTGCATTTCATTGGCTCTGTACTTGTACTCTGCACAATGACAATAAAGTTGAATCTAATTTAATCTAATCTAAAGTGACGGTTGGTTGGATATCTAGCTTAATTTAGCAAACACCAGCTACCATAAGTGACTGCAATGACCAGCTGTTTATAGTAGCTAATGCTAGCTGATGTTAGCTGACATTAGCTTACATCCAGTCACTTCAGTTTTATGTTTGGATTAAACAAACAAGATTATAATTATTGAGTTTTAGAGGTGCTGCTAGCTGTTTCCACGTTTCCAGTCGTTATGCTAAGCTAAGCTTCAGCTTCATATTTACTGTACAGACATGAGAGTGGTATTATTATTTTCATCTCTCTGCAAGAAAGCGACCAAGCTTATCTCTCAAAAAATCAAACTATTACTTTGGGTTTTTACTCAGGTTTGTGTGTACCTGAATTCACCAGGAGGTGGCGCTACACAACAACATGTCGGGGTACTCGTGTGGGCAAAAATCTAATGTGCCGCTAATCCATATCGGTCAGTACCGGCCCAAATCAACTGCTGGTCACATGACAACAAGTGAACTACTGATTAGTTTACTGTTTGAATGAGTTCACCGTATCCTGTGAAATCACAAACAGGGTTTTTTTGTTGCCATGGTGATTTGAACTTTTTGTCTATGGTATTTTGTCTTTATGAATACAAATCTTGACATGAATCTGGAAACTGCTGCATATTCTGCTGAAGAATTAAGATGTTTCAGTTTAAAACTACATCAGAGACATTACGTGTCCAGTGTGACTCAGACTGACTGAATGAAACTGTCTCTCTCTCTCTAACTGATGCTCCCTCTCAGTCAGAAGGGTAATTACTGTCTCCCTCGTTCACTCGCTGAGTCTCCCGAGTGTCTCTCACACTCTCCATCATTTACTGAGTTCTCTTTCTAGCTGACTGTCTGTCAACCTCTCTCTCTCTCCAGCTCTGTCTCTCGCTCTATTTCCATTTTCTTATTTGTTTCCCGCCTCTCTCTGTTTTGCAGCGACAGCAGGAATTACACCATTAAAGAGCCTCTCAAAAAAACTTTAATGATGGATCAGTCAGCCTCAGGTCTCGGCCATGGCACTGCTTACACTATCTGACACAGTGTGTGTGTGAGTGCCACATTCATTTTAAACAGACGTAAGGTGTTTAGACTGAACGAAAAGTTAGTTTTTACCTGCCTTTATTATTATTATATACACAAGCCTCTTACCAGGAACACACACACACACACACACTGACCTGCCTTTGTAACATTAAGAGAAAAAGGAAACAGAGATAAGCAGGAACGAAAGGGGATGAAGATAATTTAGCAAAAGATGGACAGCAGAGATAAAGATCCAGAGTCAGCAGGAGGGAGAGGAGATAAAGAGGACGAGAGGGATGAAGAGGAAACACACACACACAAACAACACAATCCTCCACACATAGACACACACTATACTTAAAACACAATGAAACACACACACACACACACACAGTAGATACACTTTTAGTTTTAGTGTTTCTTAAATATTCTGTAGTTTTGCAGAGCGGGATGAGAGAGCTGTGTTTACATCAGAGAGAGAGAGTCAGGTAAGGCAAGAAAAAGGTAAAGGAGATAGCAGGTACGACATTTTTTAAATATTCTGATGCCTTGGAGTGAAAAAGTCATGACTGTAATTTTGTTGATTTTCATGTTTTGACCTCATGTGAAGGTCTACATGCTCTCGTCCTTCGGCCCTCGGGCTCAGAAAGTTCTTTCAGAGCTTCAGTGGATGAAGTGAAAAATGCAAACTGAAAGCTGTGTTTCTCTTAGTTACTGAAAAGCCGACATGTTGAATATTAGATAGATATTAGTTTTTTTTCACCAGATATATGGACTGCATGTCAGTGTTGTGTTTTTATTATTCGGAGCAGAATATTTCTGTTGTGTGGTCTAAATGAGGTCTTGATGAGGTTTAAACACCTCCCAAACTGTCCAATTAAAGCTGCTATGTGTTGTATTTGTTTAAGTATCAACATCAAATTAGACAAAATAATAAACAGGTGGAGATATTGTGCTGTATTGAAATGTGTTGTGTTGTTGAATACAAATATAAAGTCCTCAAAACGACAAGTAAACAGACACAACCAAAAACTCTGTGCATTTCTTTAGAAACTAAATATGCAGGTCGCAACCAATCACATGACATTTACTGGCTTTTATATTTGTATCAATGATAACAGACTAAATAACGGAAACACCTCTGTGTAACATAATGCAATTTAACCACAAACTACATCTCCAGAATGATCATACTGAACATTATAACCTTCATGAAGGAGGATTTACTGCAGGACTTTTGTATTCGACTGCATTCATCAGTTGTACCTAATAAACTGGCCACTTCATGGAAGTAAAGCACAATAAGTCTGATAAAGCACACATCCTTCTAGTGTTGCAGTGGTGCTATCAGTGGGTGAATGTGCTGCAGGCAGCTACACTGAGACCAGAAGTATTATTCCATAAATTGGGAATCATCTGAAAGGTTTAGCTCTGTTTTATTATGATAATCTTCTCTTAGAAAGACAGATAACACAGGCCAGCAGTCCCCACACTGTGCACTGTGCTGTTGATCAGCAGCAGCCCTCACTTCATAACATCACATTAACACACCAGGTGTATTGTATGAGCTGTTTATTTCCTCAACATCACACCGACAACCTGCAGTGGCAACGTAAATGCTTCTGGAATTTATGACAAAATCAGAATCTAAATTATTTTTGCAGCTCACCAATCAATGCTGTGTGAAGAGGCTTTTATATTGTGACTTCCTCACAGAGATGGAAAATGATGATCTGTGTTTGTGTGTGTGTGTGTGTGTGTGTGTGTGTACGTACTGTAAAACAAGAGTGTACAGTCATGCTAGCAGCTCTGTGAGGCTCAGCAGTGCTTTGACCTAAATGCTAACGTCAGCATGCTAACACACGATGAAGATATTAGCATGCTGATGATTAGCAGATATAATGTTTACCATGTTTACATGTTAGTTTAGCATGTTAGCATGCTAACATTAGCTAATTATCACTAACCACAAAGTACAGCTGAGGCTGATGTCAAAGGAGGGGTTGGAAATGTATCACATGTTGCCGGATTTTCCTCCATCAATCAGGCTTTCACCATCTGAAGGGACATGCATGCGCATCTGCATTTGTAGAACAGCCAATACAAACGCACTGTCTCTCTGAAATAACCTGTGATTGGCTAAAGTCTCCCGTCACGGGCTAGATTTTCTGCAGCCTGAAAACAGAGCCAAGAGGGGGGGCTGAAGTAGAGGTCTGCTCTCAGACCACTTGAATTACAACATGCTGCACGGTTAATATGGCATTTTTGCCCAATGACGCCAAAAGAAAACTGCCTACCCAACCTTTAACTTACATATTTTGGAACCAGATGGATTTAAGTTGGATTTGTAAGCTTTCACATTGAATCACTGTTGAAATCTTCAGAGCTCAGCTGTGTATTTAAAACCAAAAGGAGCTAACAGATGGAAGTTTAGCATGTGATGATTCAGAGTAACAGGGATTTGGGGAATAACAGTCGTAACTTGACCTTGACATGAGGTGAGTTCTGCAGCAGAACTCCTCTTCTCATCTTCGGCTTCTCGGCTGCATTTTCATTCTTTGTTTCATATGCATATATGTGCAGAGTGTCTGCATTCACAGTATTTCCTTCAGTCTGCTGCCTGAAGTCTCAGCCAATTAAAGCTGTCAGTCAGTTGAACTGCTGACGGCACAATAACCTCAATGACGGGAACTCACTCACCTGAACCCAGACAGACACATAACACACACCTTTATATTTGGGCAGTGTGTACGTTATGTATGTGTCGCTCTGTGCCTCGATCTGACTGAGGTTTGAGCACAGCTACAGAAAAACAGTTTGGGAATATTGACCCAACATTTTTATTCTATTTGCACTTTTTTTCATGACGTTCCCTCTGCGGCTGAATGGATGCAGTGTATCTCCCTGTTTTTAACACCTTTTAAAGTTTATTTAATGAGTCCTCATAAATACTGGAGAATGAACGCTTGATAGAAACCCGTCAGAGCTTTACATCATCTGAACAGTTCAACACAACTTAGTAATGAATTGCACGTGTGTGTGTGTGTGTGTGAGAGAGAGAGAGAGGCAGAGAGAGGCTGATAATTCAGTATTTGAATGGTGTTGTAGTTCTTTAGTTAATTACACAATATAAAATATGGCATAACTGCCAAGTCATGAGTCATTTGATAAAATGGTACAAAATACCAACAATGGGGCTGTGTCCTGCACTAAAATCTAGTTTACAAGGCTGTTGAGCTCTGCAGGTTTCCAGGAGTCCTGGCTGAAATACATATAAATAACTTTTATGCTTGATAGTTAAACATGCAGCCCTGGGCCCCGGGGTCGATTCCCACAGGGGACCTTTGATGCACATCTGTGTCTGTTATTAATCATAGACTGTATCTAAAGATGGACGACATGACAGCTCCCCAAAAAGAAGCCAGAACATCTGGATCGCCCCCTGGTGGCTGGCTGCAGTATATGTCATAAGCCCCGCCCCCTCCATGTTAGCGGATGGGACATGGGCCAAACTGAAAAATCAAAGTACACGTCAAATAAAATGTTCCCAAAGATGGTTTCTGTCATGTTAGGTAGTTCTTATCACGCTGATGTTTGTTCAAGTGTTCGTTTTTCTGATCAGTTTGGTTTTAATTAGTTATTTGATGCTATAAAAAGGGGGTGTGATGTCATGATTGACAGCTGTGAGTGTGCTGTGATTGGTTCAGGCGGGTGTGTGGGTGGGACCTTGATCACTACTGCACAGACTCTGGCTCCAAATGATGTCACCAACACAAGATGGCAGCTCCCGTATCCGGGATATTTTGGCTTCATTTTTGTACAGTGGGAGGAAGTGGAGACGTGTCGGCCATCTTTATACACAGTCTACTTAATGAACCAACGTGCTCAACTCCAGTGAGTACACGTGGATCCTGAATCCTCAAAACCAAAACCCAAAACTCCTCAGGAGGACAGTTCTTCCATTAGATGTTTTAAGCGGCGGTCACACCATAAAGTGACATTCCAGGTGAAACAGGTGGCTGCTGGGAGTTTGGTGACAACTCGCAGGGCTAACAGTTAGCTCCGTCACTCAGTCTGCAGCTTCTCTCTACTGTTCTGTTTACTTTGGCATTTTCAGTTCTTTTAAGAGACGTATTTGTACCATCGAGTCCAACCATAGAGCTGAATTCTCTACACGAAACATTCACGGGGATACATTTCACATCCTCGAGCAGACCCTGTGATTGACAGAGTTGTCTTTTAGAGTTAGTTCATTAGTTAGCATTTTAAAATTTGTGGGTGGTTCTTCACTGTTTGTCTTCATTAAGTATGTGTATGAGGCTTCAGTAACACTCCAGAGTGCCCTGCAGATAGAAACCTAATGTATGCAGAAGAAATACCCTGAAGAACAAACTCAGTCAACCATCTTGCAGCAGGAACTGTTAATACTGAGCTGACACCACCTAAGTCCTTAATAATGCTGCACCACGTCATGTTTATATGACAGTTATCCACTCGGCTGTCGACCGACTCACGACTCAGACTCAACGTCACAGAACTCACCTGAGCAGGTCCTCAGAACGGGAACAGGTGAGGTATCAGAGAAGGAGACGGAAACATCAACTCCTGGAACACAGAGGGTCAAAGAGCACATTTCATTTGTAGTTGAGTTTTCTGACAACTTGAGATCTGCTCAAACTCTCAGTTCTTTTAAATCAGAGTTTAAACTTTTCTGTTTGCTTTTTATTAACCCTCTGAACTCTGCAACAGAAATATCAATAACAATACACTTTATTTATACCTTTCATACAGGGAGTGTAGCTGAAAGTGATTTACAAGAGAAGTGAAGAAACAAGAGAATGAAAACATGCAAAATAAAATAGTGCAAATACTGCGCAATAAAACCAAAGCAAACAGACACAATGAAGTGTTTGAAAGATCGCACTAAAACAAAGAACAATAAAACAATAAAATATGTCAAGAGAAAACAGAGAAAACAAAACAAGAGAAGAGTGACAGCTAAAAGCAATGCTGAATAAATACTTTTTCAAATGTCGTTTAAAAATGTTCACAGAGCTTGCATCTCTTACAGCGTCGGGTCTGGACTTCCATAGTTTTGGTGCTTAAAGATAAAAAAGGCTGAGCTGCAGATTTTCTTATTCATGTGAGAGTTTGTATTTAAAAAAACAGCAGCAGAGGATCTAAGAGGCTGTGAAGGATTATAAAATGACAAAGAGTCAGTAATGTAGGCTGGTCCCAAACCATTAAGAGCCAGTGCAGGTTCACTAAAACTGGGGTGATATTAGAAATGATAAATATGCCTACGTTGGTATTTTTGCTTATTGTGATGTCATTTCTTGGAGTTTCTTCAAATGCTTCATATCACTAAAATCTGTATGTAACCCTGTTAAAATCCCCACACATTAAAATAAATAGATGTTAAAATAGAAAGCATATTTGTAAATATGTTACTTTCTTGGTTAAAACTGTTTAAAAAGGGTATTTCATAAAGGTTAAAAATACTTTCATAAAAGGCTTAAAAAGGGTAAAGTGTAATAAATACGTTTAAAAAGGTTTAAAAGACGCAAATGTACATTGATAAATATTTCATTTTATTTTGAAGAGTTTATGGTGATAAGAGGAAGCACTGATTGAGAATAAGTGTAATACTGGTCATTGATTGGTTGAAGGTGCGTGATCTCAGGTACAGACAGGAAGAGAGAGGAGTGTGTGTTGATTTTAGCGGGTTTTTTTGAGAGGCGGCGGAGCCACATCACGGCGAGAGTGTGAAGTTGTGTTGAGATAAAGTGTGAAGTTTCAGTATCTAAAGGCTGAAGCCGGATACTCGTTCTGCACCTGGTTTGTGAGCAACTGGAGACATTTCTACTCCAAGTTTCTATTGTAGTTGCGCACGTGTTTAATTAGCTTGTAAGCTAATTCAGTGTGGATTATTAGCATTCGTTAGTAAAACTGAATGGACTCTTAGCCACTGCATAGCTAACCCAGCTAATGCTATCGGCTGTGATTCATCGTTTCAACACGGAAACCCTGAGGATTTATCTGAAACGCTACCAGTTTGTGCAACAAGTCATCAGGCGGACGCTGTCGTTTGCTGCCTGGGAGAGACTACACCGCCCTTGGATACCTGCCTGCAGCATCATCCTTCTCCAGAGGCTCTGACCTGGGAAACTGTTGCTGTTAAGACTTGACTTTCACATCAAGGTAATATCTTTATTTTTCCACTGCTCTGGGGACTGAGCAGATGCATAGTGTGGATTTCCTCGCTCTCAAGCATCTCAGCATCAGGCCTGCAGCAAGGGGTTTCTGTTGGTTTTGCCGGCTGTGTGTGTGTGTGCGTGCGTGCGTGTGTGTGTGCGCGTGTGCGTGTGTGCGTGCGTGTGCGTGCGTGTGTGTGCGTGTGGGCCCACTGAGTTAGGATTTGAGTTTGTTTGAGGACACAGTGACGCAGGATTTAACTATTTTACCTGCTACAGTTAAAGGGTAATTTTGTGAAACTAAAAGGGAAAATATTGGCACAATTAAAATCATTAAAGGTGAAAGGTTAACTGACCTAAAGTGAAAGCAAATTCTACTTTAACCTGATTTGTTGAAAAGAACAATGGGGAAAATAAGAGTAAATGTATTTATTTTATTTTTTTGTAAAGTTTCTGTTTGTTTGCACTCAAACCTCAGTAAATAATTGAGATTTATCATTTCTAAAACTGTCTGGTGTAATATTTACCTCAGTTTTGTCACAAGTACTTGAGTTAAAGGTCAATTTAGCCAAATTCTATCGTTAAGGCTGCTCATTAGAAAAATATTAAAGTAACCCAAGACAATTAACAGTATTGTAAATTAAGAGAGAAACAGATATATTATTTGGAGTATTTTATTACAAGTCAGTTATTACACGAACTCAGGGCCCATACATGTACAACCTGAGCTAAAAGGTTATGTAAGTCAATAAACCATAATAAGTGATAAAAGTATTGAAATTGTGTTGTAAATAAAATAGAAAATACAAAAATCGGACATGTTTTTCATCAAATTTTACTAAATAAACACAAAACATTTTGATCCAAAACAATTCTGAATGCAGAAACATGAACTAAATATTTCTGAACACTCCAGAAGTTATTTGAACTCTGTGCGTTCTTTAGTTTTTGAGATATGATGTTTTGATGTTTGGAGGTATTTTGTTCTGCTGGATATACGGAGCCAAAGTGTAGCGGTGGTTCAAGCTCAGGACAAAGTACGGTATTAATCCTCATCACGTCCTGCTCATTAAACATGACATGATACCTCCACCATCATGCTTCATATCAGTAATCAGTTCTCTGTGTCTTTATGAGCAGAGGATTTAATTAAAGCAGAAATGAAATGACGCCACGGAGGAAATTTAGCGCGATGGAGGGGAGCACTTGAAGTCGAGAGAGAAACTGGACTTGGGTTCCCTCTTGTTCTTGTTCCTCTCTGTCGTCCTCCTTTAGACTTCACATATTTCATGATTATATTTGTGCCTGGGTGGTTTTATTGGGTGTTGTAATTAGGCCGGCATATTGATACGGTGTCTCACAATGAATACTAAATGAGACAAAATAAAAAATAAAAATCAATGAGGAACAAATGAAAGTCTCAGAGATAAAAATGGAAATTAGCCGAGTGTCCAAACAAAGGTCACACTGTTTATCAGCAGTTTCTATCTTTTGGAAACAGACTCTTCAGGTTTCTAAAGGTTTGAGGTTAATGTATGACTGTGTCACTTTTCTCATTTCTTTGTAAACGCAAGCTTATGGCATTAAAAATTATTAAATTAAATGTTTCTTTGCTAAATGCACAATTTTTCCCAGCCCCATTTGTGACCTCAGCACTCCATATTTTAGCCCGTAATTCGGTCACATAGTGTTACCTGGGGCCAGAAAAACTCAAAATGTTATTTTTGAGCTGTTATCCAGCAGCGGGTTGCATCTTCAAAGATATTTTTTTCTGCTTTTTTAGTTTCTTCTTTCTGCCCAGAATTAAATAAATAATAAATAAATGTTTGCCTGGAGCGAAACCAACATTTAAATTCAATATTTCCCTAATCTTAACCATGCAGTTGTTTCCATGCACAGATTTTGTTAAAGGAAAGGATTTTAAAAACGCTGAGTTTTGCAGAATAGTCTATATCTATATCTATATCTATATATACATACATATATATATATATATATACTCTCCTCCTCCTCTTATCTCCATATATATATATATATATATATATAATGTATGTATATGTATACTCTCATTTTAATTACTCACATATTGTCAGATACATTATATATTGTCTGTAAAGGGCATTAAAGTCTAGCAGATCTGAATTCCTGACTCTTCCTATGATCATTTTGTTAAATTAACTGAGACAAAAATTAAAATGGAACTATTCTACAAGTTTGTCTAATCTATTAGGTGGGTTTTGATTTCATTTAAATTTAAAAACTCCATAACTTGAGGGTCACTGTGGTAGGAGATCAGATTCCACTTCCTGTTGACCTCAGATTATTCACTTATTCATTCAGCATCTCACCACCAAACTTCATTTAAATTTTAATGAATTAATGTACTCCTTCAACAGACTGCGCTGCTTTACAGACTCTGTGTTCAGCGGGAGAGAAATTGGACTCTTTGAAGTGCTGAAGTGAGGAGTGAAGTGGTTTGAACTGCGGGGAATCTCCACATCACTTTAATCAGCATCTGAGTCTCAAATGTTTTTCAATGAGGCAGAAAATGAGACTGATGAGTGTTTCCCTGAGATCCTGGAGGAATTGAACCACATTTTGGACCCCTGACTGATTTTCAAAATAAAAGGTCACTGGCCATATCCTGACACACACACACACACACACACACAAGCTCACACACACAGGGGGACACACTTGTAGGCTATGATGCAGAAATCCTTATTTTGAACTGTTTCTCTTATGTAATAACTATATGAACATACTGTACACATTTGTGTGTTTTGAAGGGAACAGCCACCCTCACTTCCCTGCAGGACCAATAATAGCTCACAGCTGACACACATCTGTCCGTCTCTGCCTCACAACACATGCTCTCTGTTCCAGTGTGCTCTCTGACCCTGATCGAAATGTTTATGTATCCGTCACATGTTCTGAGTCTGTCATCAGTCATGATGTGGTGATGTGACTCATCCATCAGGCTCTTTGGACTCTTTTAAATTTGTTTGTTTGTTTGTTTGTTTGCTGTGACAGAGACACAGTTATTGTCATGTTGTGTTCAAGATGAGCAGATTCATACAAAATTGGATGGTAATATTGCTAAACAGGAGGCCACAGCTAGCAGCTGTACTTTATCATCATGCTAACATGCTGATGTTTAGCAGGTATAATGTTTACAATGTTCACCATCTTAGTTTAGTGTGTTAGCATGCTAACATTAGCTAATTAGCACTAAACAATACTTACTGTAAGTCTGCAGTCATGCTAGCAGCTCTGTGCGGCTGTACTTAGGGGTCATCAAAGTCATTAGGATTCATCCTCTGGGGACCATGAATGTTTGTACAACATTTCATAGCGATCCATTTAATAGTTGTCCAGATATTTCAGTCTGGAACAAAGTGGGCCAACGTTGTCATGCTGCTAACAAACTAATGTCCCGTTTGTATTTCCTGGTTACGTTATTGTAGAATAAAATTACAGATTTATACTTCCTGTGACATTCCCACAATTTGCTGTCATTAGTTCAGTCTTTTGCTGGCTTGAACACACTGTGAGCATCCTGAGCTGAGTTTTCCCTTTCGAACCACCAGCCACCTGATTACACACCTGCTCCCCATCAGCCAGTCTACACCCGTATATAAACCCCTTGCCAGGTTGTCCATGTTGCCTTGTTGTTTTCGGGCTCCAGCCATGCTCTTGTCTGGTGTGCCTGTATAATATATTTTCCCTCTTGCTTCTCTCTTGGCAGCTGCACCACGCTGTCTCCACCAGCTGCAAAGCAAAAGCAGCGCGTCAAGAGACTGCTGTTCTGGTAGCGCTCAGAGCCCAATACACAATCACTGAGGAGAATAGACTCAAAGCCTAAAAAAGACATTTTGCATTACAGTTACCTGCATAAAACAGGAGCGAAATGCAAGCTGTTATTCATATGTGTTCATTCAGACACGCGTGGACTAAAAATGTGTAAACGTTTGCAGTAAATCTGAATCTAGACCACGTGAAGACTGTTAAACCCTTGAGTGAGTCCTGCTGTCTGAGCCCAAAACAAGGTGCTACAGTGAGCAAGTTTTAGGTGAGCACAGTAATTTGTATGAATGTGATTTCTGTGCACTTCTGCTGCTGGCTGATGGCACCTTCAAGAGATTCAAGCAACTAAATGAGAAAGAAATGAGTAGATCCTGCTCCTCCTTTTATTCTGCATAGATGTTACAGAAAAGTAATATAATATATAACAGGAATCTCTTTCCACTTTGCTAATGTTAGCATGTTAGCATGCTTACAGTGGAGATTTTGACCGGTTGATAGTGCAGGATGAAAAGTCAGTGTCTTTAGGTTTCATTTATTCTCTGTGGACCCTGAATGTCAGTAAACTAATTTCTTGGAAATGTGTCCAGTAGTTGTAGACTGATCGTAGACTGACACGGCTCTACGGCTCTAAACTGGCCCATGGCTGAACCTGACCCCCCATGGCTGAACCTGATCCCCGTCCCAAAAGCACCAGCACTGGAAACTAAACCAGAACAGGATGACAATAGTTTCCCCCAACAAATGGTAACTAATCCACCACATTGGAAGAAGCTAGTAATCAGTTTAGCGAATCCCTCGGGACAAAAAAGATTACATAATGGATTACTTCAAAGTCCATCTGTTGGCTTCTTTTGCTTTTTAATACACGATTCAATTACACAATTGAGCTCTGAAGATTTTAACAGCGATTCAGTGGAAAAGCTTACAAATCCAACTTAAACCCTTCTGCTTCCAAAATATGTAACTTGATAAACGTTTTTCTCTTTGGTACCAACCCTGGAAAAGCAGATGTTAAAGTCTCATCAATGTAAAACTCATATTTTCTTGAATGTAACTAAATACATTTAGTCAAGTTCTGTACAAAGGAGGTACTTGTACTTTACTTGAGTCTTTTCTTTTCATGCTACTTTCTACTTCTAGTGCACCACATCTCAGAGGGAAATACTGAACTTTTTACTGCTCTACATTTATCTGACAGCTTTAGTTACTTTGCAAATTAAGATTATACACACAAAACATATGAAGAGCTTATAAAATCTGATGTTTTGTTATAAATTAAACTACCCAGCAGTTTATACAAGTACAGCTGAAACAATTAGTCAATTAATTGGCAACTGTTTTGATAAAGTGATTTTTGCTGTAAAATCATTTCCTGGTTGCAGTTTCTCAGCTGTGAAGACTTTTCCTTTGAATGATGTTAATAATGTTGAGGTTTGGACTGTTGGTTGTGAAGGTGTCACTTTGGGCTCATTGTGATCAATCAATCAATCAATGGATTAATGGAGAAAAGAATCAGCAGATGAATCCAGAATGAATCATTAGATACAAACTAGTTGAAAATGAGCTCCAACAGTAAAAT